>JAECUM010094023.1:0-49197 GCA_016617855.1 Megalonaias nervosa | reverse complement strand
TATATATATTGTTACGTATATGTAATTAAATTGCTTGTGTGTTAGTTTTAAAATTCTTTTTCTTTTATTTTTGTTTCATTACATTTTATTGTACTGATTATTTTTACGGGATTCAAGATTTTCTTTTAGTAATGTTGTTTATCTAAGACGTAAAACGTGTTACATGAGCAATATTTTTAGTTCATCTTGGTCTGCGGTAGTGTAAGCGCTACGCGAAAACGATTGGCTATTGCCAAGGTCATTTCGTCTAGTCTGCATAAACAATGTTTTATTTTTAAATTTATTTCAGAGTGAGAGTAGATAGGGATTCTTGCTACATGGCAGATTACATTTTTCTTATTGCGTTGTTCAAGTGTTAAGAGACCACGTAATCTATCTCGCGAGAACGGGATGATAATTCGGGTGGATATAATACCCTTCCTGAGCGCTCGTCAGTGAGTTGCACTTCTAAATCTTGAAGACTGGATAGGTTTTTATTGTTGAAACCAGATTGTTTTTGAAGTTCATTTGTTTTTGGAATTTAATAATTTATTCTCTAGAAAAACAAACGAGTGTACTGTTTTATAAAATTCTGGGAGAAAGAAATTCAGTGGAAATTTATTCTGGAATTACTCTGATAATCAGATGGAATTAAACTGTGATTCAATTAAGGAATTGGTGCTATTTGTACAAGGACCACATCTGACGTCATCGCCTTCTATATTGGAACGTCCTCGAAATTCGAACCTGGATTCTAATAGAACTATTTAGTGATAGGACTTGTATTTTTCATTCTTAGGATTAAATTTTGGATTATATTCACAAACCGTAAGTCCTATTTTCCAAAGTTTTACATTGTTTTCTAGGGAAATAAATTATTTTGTTAAAATATACAAAGCTTATTGACTTCACTCTTTTCTCTTGTTATTATTGTACGAGCCTACATGTAACAGGAGAAAATTGGGGCCTCGTCCTTGGGATATATGAATTTTGGTTAAATATTTCAGAAAATTGTTTATTGAAATTTAAATTCCCCTAGGTTTTAAATCCCAAGTACTCTTTTACATTTTGTTTGAAATCTTTAGTGAAAAGAACAGGCTTTCGTTCACAACGTCATCAAAAGTGGAAACTTTTCTTTCTAGTCCAACTCAGGGGCTGTTGGATAGTCTGAGAAAAGATGAGTTGCTTGAACTTGCCAGAAAGTACGATCTTTCTGAAGCAAAATCTTCCTTAACACAGCAAGAAATTAAAAACATTTTGATTCAGTATTTGGTAGAGAAGAATGTTATTGATAAAAGTGTTTTGGCTACGGTCAGTAAGTCGGTATCAGACTCTGACATAAAAGTAATGGAATTAAAATTGAAATACAAAATGGAATTGGAGTTAAGGTAGCTCGAGCTTCAGAAAGAGAAACAACAAAGGCAGTTGCAATTAGAAGAGAAACAATTGCAGTTGCAATTTGAGAAAGAGGAGAGAGAGAGAGAGAGAGAGAGAGAGAGAGAGAGAGAGAGAGAGAGAGAGAGAGAGAGAGAGGAAAGGGAGAAAGATAAACAAATGAAATTACAATTAGAAGAGAAGGAGAGAGAGAGACAGGAGAGGGAGAAAGATAAACAATTACAATTTGAGAAAGAGGAGAAAGAGAGACAGGAGAGGTAGAAAGATAAACAATTACAATTTAAGAAAGAGGAGAAAGAGAGACAGGAGAGGTAGAAAGATAAACAATTACAATTTGAGAGAGAGAGAGAGAGAGAGAGAGAGAGAGAGAGAGAGAGAGAGACAGAGAGAGAGATGCAAATACAAAGAGAGAAGGATGAAAGGGAATTTCAAATTAGAATGAAAGAATTTGAGCTGACAAGTGGCAAGCACGATCCCACTTCACATACAAATTCAAGTTTTGACATTACAAAAAATATTAGGTTAGTTCCCCTTTTAGCGAAAAAGAAGTGGACAGATATTTCATTTATTTTCAAAAAGATGCTGAAAATTTGAAATGGCCAAGGGAGCATTGGACTCAATTATTGCAATGTGTACTTTTCGGAAAAGCCCAAAATATTTATGCTTCCCTGTCAGTACAACAGAGTTCTGACTATGATTTGGTTAAGGATTGCATCTTAAGGGGTTATGCGTTAGTCCCTGAGGCTTATCGGCAAAAATTCAGAAACTATAAAAAAGAAGCTGGACAGACTTATGTTGAATTTGCTAGAGAAAAGAACAGTTATTTAAGAGATGGTGCTTAGCCAAGAAAGTTGAACATGATTATGAAAGTCTTGAACAACTTGTGTTACTTGAAGAGTTCAAAAACTGTGTTCCTAATGACATTAAGAATCATCTTGAAGAGCATAAGATTGAAACCTTGGAAAATGCTGCTCTTGCTGCCGATGAGTATTCCTTAACTCATAAAGTTCCTGTTGTAGGCAAATCATTCACTCAGCAGTCTACTGGTAGAAAGGTATTCCAGCCCAATACAACTCCTCCTAAAAATCAGTCTGGTACAACTTCTAAAAATCAAGCTTCTCATATACTTGATTCAAAATCCTTGTCTATTCCTACGTGTACCTATTGCAAGAAAAAAGGACACGTCATTTCTGATTGCTTTAAATTGAAATATAGGCATCAGAATCAAGATAGACCTATCCCAAATACTCTTATTTCTAAGAGGTCAAGGTCACGGTCATGTATTGAAAGCAATACATTTGTTGGGTCTAATAAACCCCAGTCTGATTTTATTATGGAGAATTATGAACCATTCATGTCGAAGGGTTCTATATCACTCTTGGGTGATTCGGCCAATCCTATCCCTATTAAAATTGTAAGGGATACAGGAGCTTCTCAGTCTTTTATTATCAGGTACTTTGCCTTTTTCTGAAAGGTCCTGCTCTGATGAGAGTGTTCTCATTCAGAGAGTAGAGTGCGGCTTTGTTAATGTTCCTTTCCATTCTGTAAATTTGTCATCAAACTTAGTTTCAGGACATGTGACAGTCGGAATAGTGTCTAATTTACCCGTTGAGGGCATTCATTTTTTGCTAGGCAACGACCTAGCTGGAGACAAGGTTGTGGTTAATCCACTTGTAACTGACAAGCCTTCTTTGGATCAGAAAGTTGATCCTATTGAAACAGAATACCCTGAGTTATACCCAGCTTGTGCAGTTACCAGAGCTATGTGAAAGAAAGCTATTCAGGATGATTTTGATAAGGAAAATATTCCTTTAGCTTCCACATGTATTGGTCAGGCTTTTGATGAGGTCACTTTCACTTCTAATTTGGATCAATCAAAAAGTATTGATCACAGTGATCCTCTTTTAAATACTCATTCTCTTTTATCTAATCAGGGTGATAAACGACAATCACTTGTCATCGAACAGGAAAAAGATCCTAAGAGAGGCCATTAGTGAAACTGAATCTACTGAAGTACCTGTCTGTTATTTCATTAAAAATGGAATTCTTATGAGAAAATGGAGACCTCCCGAGGTACTTGCTAATGACGAACGGTCAATAAACTATCAGATTGTAGTTCCAAAATCTTACATACAGGAAATACTTAGTTTGGCCCATGAAACTCCTCTGGCTGGTCATTTAGGGATAAATAAAACTTATCACAAAATCTTGACTCACTTTTATTGGCCAAAAATCAAAAGTGATGTTTGTAAATTTTGTAGATCTTGTCATACTTGTCAAATGGTAGGAAAACCCAACCAGAACATACCTAAGGCTCATCTGCAACCAATTCCTGCATTTGACGAACCATTTAGCAGAATTATGGTAGATTGTGTTGGTCTCTTGCCTAAGACCAAGTCAGGCAACCAATATTTATTGACCATTATGTGTGCGTCAACAAGATTCCCAGAGGCAATTCCTTTGAGGAATATTATAGTAAAAGCTTTGATAAAGTTTTTTACTCAGTTTGGCCTTCCCAAATCTGTCCAATCAGGTCAAAGGTGAAATTTTCTGTCTGGAATTTTCCAGCTTGTTATGCTTGAATTTGGCACTCCGCAGTTCAAGTCAAAAGTGAAACTATGGTTTCACAAAACTTTACTCGAGAGAACATTTGAGTCCTGTAATAGATTTCATTCTCTCTTGCTCATTCTTCAAAATTTTCTTCAATTTAGATTTTACGGCCCTTACAGAGTGAAGAAGAAAATGAATGAGTTAAATTATAATAATAGTACTCTGATCCAAACAAGTTAATGGAGTACTAATATATTGAAAGAGATAGCCAAGTAAATTATTACAATTAATTTAGTTGTACCTGTCCCACCTGTCCCAAGTGAAGAAATTCAATTGGACACTGTTGATCTTGAAGCAACAAATCTTCGGAATTCGGAAATTATGAAAGATCTAGACCAGAAACTTTTACATTTGCAACAACAAGAAAGAAATGAACTTAAACAGTTATTATTCGAATATGAGTACTTGTTTCCGGATATTCCTACGAGGACAAACAAAATTTTTCATGACGTTGAAATTGTAGATTCAAAACTTGTGAAACAACACCCATACAGGATGAACCCTCTCAAACAGGAATACTTGAAGAAGGAAATTCAGTATTTGCTGGAGAACGATTTCATAGAGCCCAGTAAAAGTGATTGGAGTTCACCATGCATACTTGTTCCGAAACCGGATAAAACTTTCCGTATGTGCACTGATTATAGGAAGGTGAACAGTGTGACAAAAACAGATTCATTTCCGTTACCAAGGATCGATGATTGCATTGATAAAATTGGAAATACCAAGTACGTCACCAAATTTGACCTTCTGAAAGGATTTTGGCAAATTCCACTTACGGAAAGAGCGAAAGAAATTTCAGCATTTGTGACTCCAGATGGACTCTATCAATATAAAGTAATGTCGTTTTTGTGATGAAGGGTTCCCCAAGTGCGTTTCTACGCTTGATGAATATGATTACCTCTGGTCTAGATAATTGTGACGCTTACATTGATGATGTCATCATCTACAACGACACCTGGAAAGGACATCTAGCCACGATTCGGAAATTGTTTCAAAGACTCACTGATGTTAATTTGACAATCAATATATCTAAAAGTGATTTCTGCCGTGCTTGTGTAACTTTTCTAGGACATATTGTGGGACATGGTCAAGTTAAACCTATAGATGCTAAGGTTAAAGCTATCTCTGATTTTCCTGTGCCTGTCAGTAAAAAGCAACTGATGTGATTTTTGGGTATGGCCGGATACTATCGAAAGTTTTGTTCCAATTTTTCCAATATTGCTGAACCTCTGACAAATTTGTTAAGTAAGAGAAACAAGTTTCTTTGGACTGAAAAATGTCAGGAATCTTTTGATAGATTAAATGCCATACTCAAAAGTGCGCCGGTTCTAACCGCTCCAAATTTCAAATTTCAATCAATCTTTTAAATTGTCTGTGGATGCAAGTGTTGTTGGTGTTGGAGCAGTATTGATTCAAGAAGACAGAAATGGTGTTGATCACCCAGTGTGCTATTTCTCTAAGAAATTAAATAAGCACCAAAGAAGTTGCTCAACAATCGAGAAGGAATGTTTGGCTTTAATATTGGCATTACAACATTTTGAAGTTTACATTAGCTCAGCTCCTTCTCCGGTTGTTGTATATAGTGATCACAACCCCCTTAGTTTCATCGACAAGATGAAAAATAAAAATCAAAGATTATTAAGGTGGAGTTTGTTTTTGCAAGAGTATAATCTCAACATCAGGCAAATCAAAGAAAAAGACAATTTGATTGCAGATGCACTTTCCCGTGTATAGAAATATTATTTCATATACACTTTATATAATTCATAAGAATTTTCTTATGTTATTTTGTTTATCTCATGTATAATTTACATATGGTAAAAAGAAAGCTTTATTATATAAATCTTTCTTTTTTCTTTATGGGGGAAGTGTTACGTATATGTAATTAAATTGCTTGTGTGTTAGTTTTAAAATTCTTTTCATTTTATTTTTGTTTCATTACATTTTATTGTAATGATTATTTTCACGGGATTCGAAATTCTTTTTCAGTAATTATGTTTATCTAAGGCGTAAAACGTGTTACATTTGCAATATTTTTAGCTTACCTTGGTCCGCGGTAGTATAAGCGCTACGCGAAAACGATTGGCTATTGCCAAGGTCATTTCGTTTAGTCTGAATAAACAATGTTTTATTTTTAAATTTATTTCAGAGTGATAGTAGATAGGGGTTCTTTCTACGTGACTAATTGCATTGTTCTTATTGCGTTGTTTCAAGTGTTAGGAGACCACGTAGTCGTCTCGCGAGAACGGGATGATAATTCGGGTGGATATAATACTCTTCCCGAGTGCTTCTCAGTCAGTTGTATTTCGGAAACCTTGAAGGCCGGATAGGCATTTTATTGTTGAAACCAGATTGTTTTGAAGTTCATTTGTTTTTGGAATTTAATAATGTATTCTCTAGAAAACCAAACGAGTGTACTGTTTTATAAATTCTGGAAGAAAGAAATTCATTGGCAATTTATTCTGGAATTATTCGGAAACATAAACTGTGATTCAGTTGAGGAATTGTTGCTATTTGTACATGGACCACATCTGATGTCATCGTCTTCCATATTTGAACGTCGTCGAGATTCGAACCTGGATTCTAATAGAACTATTTAGTGATAGAACTTGTATTTTTCATTCTTAGGATTCAATTTTGGATTATATTCACAAACCGCAAGTCCTATTTTCCAATTTTTACATTGTTTTCTAGAGAAATAAATTATTTTGTTAAAATAAACAAAGCTTGTTGTCTTCACTATATATATATATATATATATATATATAGGTAGTATATATATATATATATATATATATATATATATATATATATATATATATATATATATATATATATCCATTAAACGATAATTTCCGTTTCAGAATGGCCTGACATTGGCTACAGCTTCATTGTCGGGGAGGATGGTAATGTGTACGAAGGTAGAGGCTGGGATGAAATAGGTGCACATACATTGAACTACAACAGTGTCGGTCTAGGTAAGGTATTCTTCGATTATGTGGCAGAAGTGATCCTCAGCTTCTTTGATGTTTAAAAGCCTTCATAATACTGCAAGACATTACACGAAGATCAACTGAAAATTCATCTGGTGACCAAAAGAACAGAACACACTCGCCGCTTTACGTTTGGGTACTTTACCTTCTAATGGGCACCGAGGTAACGTTCTCCTACTTGTAGTAGAGGACCCTTAGTGACGTCAAAGATATGATGTCGTTATGACTTTAATATCATTTACCTGCATGAGATCACACTCTAATAACGTTAAGGTCAATATGACAGTCTGGTCTAAGTGTTTTTCTTTAGTTCGTTTCAGAAAGTTTGATGCAAGAAATTTATGCGATCGTAAAATGCTTGAAAGTCGTGTGTCCTGAAAGACTCTAACGTTTATTTACAAATGATTAATTCCACTGAGTCAAGGAATTTTTAATTTATGAATAGGAAAAGCAACCATGATATCATGTTTCGTTTACTATAAAGGCTTAAGCACATCTTTATACTGTTTATGGGCATTACTGCAGACGTATCACTGTTCTCAGATACGATATGTTAGTAATGTACCAAATCTTTTTTTCCGTTCCTCCTGGAAACTGTTCTCGTATACGACTGTTTGATTTAATGTACTGCCAACGAGAAAATGAAAACAAAGACGTGCTATCATCTGGCTCAACTATAATGGTATGCTAGAAATGCGAATATGTGTTCCGAAAATTAAAACATCCACGACCTGAACCCGTGTGTAATACAAGCTTAAAAACTTTGTTAAAATGTTCAAAATCCTGTTTGTGGGGAACAAGACAGTTGAAATGAGTGTTAAGTCATACATTAATTATCAATAATAATAATAATAATAATAATAATAATAATAATAATAATAATTATTATTATTATTATTATTATTATTATTATTATTATTATTACCATGATACTAATGTAGCCAAATGGTTACTCCCGTTGAAGCAGTTATTGTGATTGCTGCTATTACTAATACTATAGCCTCCATCACTATCAGCATGACCATCACAATAAACTTTGCAAGCACCACTGATCGAACCAATATGCTAAGAAGACAACATAGTCAATAAATTCTATGATGACGGTGGTGATTGGAACTGCCACAGTGTGCTACATTTATTCCTGGATCTGTTAGATATATCATGCTGTTTTGCGCAAGAACTTCCACTAAATCTATCAAGGCTAGCATCTCCATGAAGTAAAATACCGCTTTATTTTCATTTTGCAACATGGAGAACACGAACACACCATCAGCACATTGGTTTTAGAGCAAGATCGTTTTTCGCTTCCGAAAAGTGGGAAACCTTTAATCACAAAGTTAAATTTCTATGATAAAATCTACAATTGCTGAAGCAGGTGTAGGTTGTTTATGTATAATATATCTTTACTAACTTTTTTCATTGGTTTACTTGTCGATCAGCAAGTATACTTTTAACTCTTTGTCATTTCCTTTAGGAATTTGCATCATAGGGAACTTCATGGACCACGTGCCAAATGACGCAGCCCTGAACGCAGTGAAGCAGCTGATTGCATGTGGTGTGGCCAATCACAAAATCTCAAGCACGTATATTCTCCATGGGCATCGTGACGTGAACGAAACTTCTTGTCCGGGAACCAAACTGTACGAGTTAATCCAGTCGTGGGCACATTACAGCAGGCATCAGAAATAAATCAGTTCAGATTGAGCTGTCCTTGTTTGTATGGTATTACGTAAACAGGTTGACATTTGCTTGGAAATAAAAACAATCGTTTAAATCAGTTGCAACAAATCTGCTAGCTTTTTGTAAGAGAGAGAGAGAGAGAGAGAGAGAGAGAGAGAGAGAGAGAGAGAGAGCAAATAAGCATACAATTACTAAAGTTAGCCTTTTACCCAGCTAACAATTCCACGTTGCAACAACGTTGCAGTAAGGTTGTGACAACGTTGTCATATAACGTTGTGGCAACGTGATTTGGTGAACTTGCTGGAATGTTGCTACAACGTTGTTGTTTAACGTTATAAAATAACCTTCCTACAACATTCTCACAACATTCAAAACCTATATGGAAATCTGATGAAAGCTGCTTGCGTTTCTGAAACACATATTCCCCACTGCTGGCAAGAATGTCCAAATCGACAACATTACAAAAATGTCAACATTACCATCCATCTAGGAGTTGGGATAGCAGAAATTTCAAGACTGCCATTGTCACCGTATTAGATGTCGGTTCTGCACCATTTTTATTTTCGACAAACCAAACATCACCAGTCATTTGACCATCATAATAATAATAATAATAATAATAATAATAATAGCGATAAGATGCCAGCGTACACTAATTGTTCCAACATTGTACAAATTTGCACTCTGCATGCAATGATGCGTGTCAACTCTCACAAATTAGTTCAAAGTCGCACATATAAAAATGCACTCTGCACAATATAGAATTTTTATTTATCTATTCATGCACTGAAAAACAATCTTAGATAAATTAGTAAGGATACTTATTTAATAAAAATACATACGTCCATTCTGAAGTATGCAATCAGTTTCAGTGCAAGTGTGCAGGTTTTCTAACATGGTTTATATGCAAACATTGCTTTCTGTTCATAGTATCAAATCCCCTTTCTGGGTACTTTTCCTAACAGGCTTTACAGTAGGGCCTTCCATTAGATTTAAATGGGGCAGGTGAGTTGACAAAGTAGGCGGGGGTTTTGGAGGACCTACCCCAATGGGGATAATTAATTTTTGTGGGTTTTTTTTATAGTAGCAGGGTGTAAAGTAAAAGTAGACGGGTAAATCACATGGCTTTTGCCTGATAAGGAATCCCCCTGAATTTACAGACTGAAGGTTCAGACATTAGTTTTTAAGAGACAAAAATGCAAAAAGGAAACAATACAACATATTTTAATATCACTTTTTGTTTATTTTCAAGATTTAATTAAGATTAGGAATCAGAATCAGTCTCCTCCTCCACTCTAAAGTTTATCTGTTTCTTCTTCTGCTCAGACACCTGCAAATTAAAACATAATTTGAATGCTTAAACAAAGTCATATATGATCTCAGCACTGCTTATATAGTTAGAAGTCACGTTAACTAGCGTTATGAAACTTTATGAAACTTTCTTCACTACACTTGTGCTTCCCTTAATATTGTTAAGCCAAGTTACAAGGTAACGTTGCACTTACTTGTCATTTCAAGCAAGTGGATGTGAAATCAATTTAAGCAAAGATGAATGTATTTTGTCCAGATATTTCATGTGAATAAAAATTCCAAGTGGAAGCACTTGCCCGGTCAGACAAAATGGATGTATACTGTATTTAGCTGTACTCAGGTTTTGATAGTCCTGGGAACTATGATAAGCTGATTTTGTTTTCAATTTAGAAATGCATCCGCTTTGCAAATACCATGCTTTAAAAAACAAACTTGAATCCAATATTGATGAAATAAGAGTCAAATGGCTAACCTTGTATTGCATCCCTCTGCGTTGGTTGAGTGCATATTTGAGGGTCTGCGATACGGCCTCTTCAGTTTCATTTGCTTTCGCTTTGCCATTATTTTTCAAGCAGGCGTCTGTAAGAGTAACACAATGTTTTAAAATAAGTTTCATGACAAAGGATGCATTGCTTTGTTCTAAAGGCCAGTAATAATCAATGGAGTATTTATAAAACACGTACTTTGAAATGTGGTCTCAAATTCTTTCGTATACATGTAATTGCAGTACGTGTGTGAAGAAACATGTAGTACTTTATCCATTCATTTAAATATCTCTGGTGAGTCACATGAAAAACAGACAATTGAAATCAAGTCAAAATTACTTCTCAAAACCCGGCATATCACAAGCTCTTGAAATGCTTTTTCCCTTTACTTCCCTTTAGGCTATACTCTGACCAGAGTCTTTTTGTTCCTAGCTTTTTCATCATCCTGAAGATACTATCCCCAATATTATACCCACCAAGGGAGCTCAAGTAGTATATCTGAAAATAATAATAATAATAATAATAATAATAATAATAATGCGACAAATATGCTTTAGTATAGTTTTTTGCCATGGTTTTGCATGCAGATTTGTTTGCTCAAACTTGAAACAATTTGTCAACACCAACTATGCAACGCAATGTACTAACAGCAATTATAAAACAAATTAACCACCCTGAATCATTTAACTTCATAAATGACATTCACTCTAAGATTGAATTAAAATAGCCAAAAATATGTAATAGTGTATATGTAGTAAAACACCTGTATATGTTCATCTCTAAACATGTTTTGGCCTACTTCCATAAAACTTAATAGCTGACCACTACATGTTCTCCCTCCACCCCTTGAAAATAATTCTGCAGTCGCCCCAGCACTTGTACGAAGCATATTGAGGTTCACAACAGCAAATAAAGGTTATAGACACGATAACAGTTTTATTTGAGAAAATAAGGCTCCGAATTACCATCTTCTTGGAGAGTTCTGGATTCTCCTCCAACCTCTGGTAAAGGCCCTTTAGTTCCTCCACTGAATCACATGGCGTTGCAAGAATTTCTTCTGCATATTCTGTGTCTGGGCCTTGTGCATAAACTGAAACTTTCCTTAGGAGGGCCAGCTGCTCCTGCTGATTCTCAATAATTGTGTCCAGTTTCATAAGTACACTGAACTGGAAATCTGTAAGAGATTTATGATACCATAAGCATATGTTTTGAAAGATTAAAATCATTGCTATTAACTC
Organism: Megalonaias nervosa; assembly: GCA_016617855.1. Taxonomy (NCBI): domain Eukaryota; kingdom Metazoa; phylum Mollusca; class Bivalvia; order Unionida; family Unionidae; genus Megalonaias; species Megalonaias nervosa. The sequence continues at coordinate 37,506 of JAECUM010094023.1, read as the reverse complement.
CTTGTAAAGATCTGCACAGTGAACATGGGTTTAACAATGAAAAATATTTACGAAATGAAATACACGCTTTTTGTACAATTTATTTGAAAAGAAATAAAACTTATTGTCACTGGAATCCTGTATTTTTTTACTCCGTTGACGTATTGTTTCACTACTGGTGTCTGTAAAGTTGCATTCAATGTAGATGGTTTTGGCGTCAGACTTAGAGATGACATTGGTGTACCTAAGAAAGGAAAATAAAAAAACCCAATGGAATCATGAACAGAGTAGACACATCAATGAAAAAAGAATCCATTGTAAATATTGTTTATATTCACAACTAAGTCTTGTACAGTATGTTTTATGACCTATAATTTAACTAATTACACATCTCACAATGTTCAGAAATAACAGTGTATAAGCAACAAAAACTTATGCTTTCATGTCATAATCTTCCATTTCCAAACAAATTTTGATGTTGACTCAATGTATATGATGTTAGTATTGAACACTAACATTTATAATGTCTACAAGATGGCAAGACTATTATCAACTGAAGTGACAACACACCAATGAGTCTGATGTGCACTGAAACAAACGTTATTAAATGCTCCAAAAAGCATTTTTATTTTACTGCCGCAAATTACCCATCATTTTGTAACACAAAACAGTTATACTACCTTAGATTAGAATTAAATTCATGAATACAGCGTATAATTGACTTACTCATATTTAGAGAGTAGTAAATGAAATAAGAGATTATATTTAAGTCAACATCTGTATTACTTATTTCATTATTCTTATGTACATTTTTCCCATCCTCAATACTTACTACTTGTAGAGGAGCTGGCAGAGAGAAATCGTTCTATTCTCCGCTCCAGAGTGAATGGGGATGGTGATGGTGTTGTCCTTCTGGATGCAGCTAAATATACAAAAATAATCACTAGTCATTAACTGCAGTAAAACAAAAAAAACAAACAAAAAAAAAAAAACAAAGAAATCAGCCTGAACTTTTTGGCATGTAAACAAAAATGCATACTGGTCACAATGACCACTGTATATTAGGCAGTGATACAATATATCACAAAATGTATTCATTTTGAACGAAACATATAATCTCATATATACAGCATGAATAAGTACTCCTAAACACATCTTATTAAAGAGACAGATAAATAGATGAGATTTATATGTATGTTTGATAATGCATTCCCAATTGTGGCATGGCATAAAAGCTATTGATACAAATAGACCAGATAAACTAAATAGAACATACCAGCTGGGAAAGAGGAAATCTTGGAGTCTGCAAAATTCTCTTCCATTTCAGGAGGTTTTGGAAGAGATGGCTGGCCAGAAAGAGTCGAAAATTTTGACAATGTTTCCACTTGAGGTTTTCCTCTTTTTTCAGCTCTTCATCTTCATCTTCATCTGAAATATTAATGAGAACTTGTAATACAGCGAAAGTTCTTGATTACATCGAATTCTTGTGACATACTGAATAATTGCTAACAATATCCTCCTCTTTTAAATCAAGCTGGTGAATTTTCACCATGAAATGCACCTGAATGCAGTGAATAATCCTGGATTAAAGGCAAAATAGCGTACAGAAATGTGTAATAAATGAGGCCGAGCTCCAGACAAGCTCCCAAATCATCTGTCAGTGAAATGCATGAAGCAGTTTCACTTTCCAATTCATGATCAGAATTTGAAGAAGACGTTTCATTACCAATATGATAAACTAAGTCCCAAATTTCACCATCAACATCACCATCAGAGTCACGTCCTTCATTAACAATGTTAGTGGAACATGAATTAGGTACTTCATTCATCGTCCGACCTTCACCATCATCATTCGACTAAAAACCCACGTTGTGACTAGAATCATCAATATCTGGATTATTTTCAGTGTCACTTCTCATGTTCACAAGTGATTTTGTAGCAGATTTCCACTTTCTCCTGTACTGTAAACGTTTCTTCTTAACCTCATTCATTCTGTAATAAGTAATAATATATAAGTAATAATATATCAAATAACATGTAAATCATGCTTCAACTTCTACAGTCTTCTATAATTCTTTCAAATGACAATAATAATCATCTCTAAAGTTCATCATCAGTCTTTAAGAAGCTTTGTCTGGTACATTTTAAGTCTTAGATTCTAAAAATGCATGATACTTGTCGTTTCATGCATATTATATTCATGCTCTGTAGCAAGGCAAATATTTAATTCTTATCAAAACATGCACATTATACTGAAAATGTATGATCCTTTTCTCAAAATAGTAAAGTCATTTATGCATTATTTTATTGCCAGTGTGACATGCACTATACTCTTCTTTCAACTAAAATGAGTCAAAATAATTTTCAAAACAAAATCAAAGTTAAGCACCTGATATGGGATCATAATTCCTGACAATCTGACACATGCAAATAAAGTAATAGTACTTGTTGATTTGGCAATGTATGCATTATGTAGGATCAACTGACTTTTATGCTCAGTCTCAAAACTCTTTTTCTTTATTTCCATTCCTCATAATTATTGGATTTTTGTTAAACAAAATTATAAAGAGGTTGCTTTTAAGTCTACATAAAATCTGTCTTTAAGCTTATGCTCTCCACAGTTATCATTTTGCAGCGTCAACTTTATTCAGTAATAAGGCCATGTACACAACAATTTAGAAATTAACAAAGAAATAAATATAGGGCTTGCAAAATGACATATAAATTTTTGGAACATTTTTGGTTGAATATTCTGCACGATTCTCCAGAACTATGTGTGAATCCCCGATCACACAACTGACCTAGACCCATCAACTGCCAATGTATACAAGTTCTTCCATCTTATTAATTAGTAAATATACTGTATAGCTGATGACAAATGTTATTCATATGTGCTGTGTTTATTAATCACAAAAATCTCATGTACATAATTATTACTGAAAACATGCCTGTATTAGGTTATTTACAAGCAACTATAATTCATGTCAGTAATTATCAAAACTTAATTATCTTTAATATGCATTTTCTTTTTTCACATCTATGTATATCAGCATATGTATACATATGTCAAAACATAAATTCCTTTAAATTCCACTTGTGATTGATTTCAATTTATATTACTTGGTATTTTTTTTAAAAAAAAGTGTTTTGGTCAAGAGCGATAAATCTTACGCTTCTTACCTAAACGCGCGTAATTCGAAACGTTAGCCTAACGGAAGGCATTTTACCACGGTAACCTATCCTATCCTCGATAATTTTCTTTCCAAAAATGTGCCAGTGTAGCAACATAATTTACTTAATACAAGTCGGATAAAAGTCACAGAAATATGCCAAACAGTTAGGTCATTTTATGAGTTGAACATGTTGGCCGATAGTCCCACTTTCTTCGTTTGAAAATGCGATTGCAGCCATGGCACTGCCTCGCGCCTAGCTCGTAGCAGTTTACATGTGCATGATTGCATCAACAGACATCAACCAATAAATAAACGTTATTTTCTGCAACTAAAAATGCAAATTTACATTAACTATTTAATGTTCATACCTTGGTAGTTCAAAATAGCGGGAAACAGGAATTACGTCTCTGCCTCAACTGCGATTCGGTCGATACAGGATGAACTAGACTTCGGTTCGTAGAGACGTACAATATTGTCAAGGCAATGACAGTTCCTCATGTTTGTAATCGAAAACACCTGACGAGTAAAATATTTTCCTACAAAAGTTGCAACCTTCTTTTAGTTATTTGTTTTGAAAATAAAAATGAATAAACTACGAAACTGTGATTGTTCCCCCTGATAATGTAAAGTTAAGCACAACATTGGTACAACGTTGTAAAAGCGTTATATATTATCTTTGTAAAACTTATATTATTTCTTGTCCATTCTATTAGGATCAATGCATATAATACCATTTGTAATTTACTATATCCTTTACATCAGAGGACTACTTAAGATCATGTTCATGTGTGACGTTTGAGCAACGTTGCCAAAACGTTATTTTCCCACGTAACCAAAGTACAACCATACAGCAACGTTGTGAAAACGTTGTGTTAGCTGGGTAGTCACTCGCGCATGCGAACTCGATTCTCAGAGCTACTTGCCATAATGGCGGTTCTATGCTCTAGGACATTCTACAATATTTTTATTTTCAAAAGTGCGAAATTGTATCAAACCCTGTCTGGTTCACATTCTTAGTAAATGTTGAGTTCAAAATATTCACCTTATTTGTATCATCAATGTCATACAACGTGGAAAGTATGATTTGGAGAGACTAGTTCTTCCAAATCAATCATACGTATGAGCGAATGTATACATATACTTATATATCGTACTAATATACCTTACTAGCACAGTATATATAATCAGCGATGAGATTTCGTTTCCAGAATATAATTTTTTTACTGAAACTGCCCAAAGTAACAGATACTAAATAAATTTATTATTAACTATTTTTTACCGCAGTTTCTCTCTTTCATTTGTACTTTTTCAATGCAAGGACAGTAAAAGGCATCTAACTTTTGATTCTGTTTTGGAAATATATTCCTAAATGTAATGATGATGATGATGATGATGATTATTATTATTATTATTATTTATTTGGACTAATGTATTTTTAAGGCCAGTGTTTTACAAATTATTATCCAGGATTGTTTCCTGTTGACAAACGATATGTATTATCACCGGTACTGCATTCAAATGGTTCACACAAAAAAACGTGGATCGGAGTCCTTGATTCTTCATATTAAATCATATAATTACCATTTATGCACATATAGTAGGTCTTTAGTCACACAAATTTATTAAATAGTACTAATTGTACATTTAAGATGAAAGGAGAATACAGTTAAACCATATTACTCGTATTGTTGCTCTTAAGCTGACTTTTAAGATCATAATAATGCTGACAGCATCGGCCCATTTGAATCACAGTACATAAAAAACATTTCAGGAACAAAAATGTGATCATCAAATAAAAACTATAAATGAAAGTGAATTTATTTTCCCTTACCATGAGGTCTGCGCTTTACCTAATATCAGTTTATCATTTTTATTTTTGTAGGGAGCAGGAAAGTGGGATGTGGAAGAGGACAAACTTTAAAGGGTTGGGCGGAGTGGATGGAAATTTATGTCTCGTTTTTGGTGACCTTTGCCATCTGATACTATATATGTGGTCTTAAAAATATGTCTTGTATGTGTGCATTCATACATGCATACACATACATGCATTCATACATATGCATATATATAAGCGAAAGCTTATAGCAGCTGTCTCCTCTGCCCTACCGTCCCGGTCTTTGCACAAAACAAATCTTCTGCAACCAGCAGGCATCAGAGATTATATGAAATTTTAGCAGGTCGAGAACCTTTGATGCAGGAGCCAAAAGAATGCTCTATAACGCTTCTAAATAAGTCACTCGAGAATTGCCAAGAATGATATCTGAGACATAGAAATTTTGCTTTCCTTCGGTATTTAAATTCTTGCACAAATCTTAATTTTGTCTGATCATTTAATTGACTTATAGAAGCTCCTCTTCGTTTAAATTAATTAACATCTGAATTTTTAGTTATCACTTCTTCTCTTTTTTAGTTTTCCATTTTTTCGTCGTATTCTTTTAATTACTTTTTCTTATTTCTTCTCTCCTTGTCGTCCTCATACTACCAATCTTCATTATTCTCTTCTTGTTGCCACCTTAACCATTCTTATTGCACTACTGTGGATAGTACCACATTGGCATTTTTTATTGTACTGCTATGGAAAACTCCACCGTGACATTTCTTATTGCTCTACCGTGGATAATACCACCTGGGCCTTTCTCATTGCACTGCCGTGGATAATACCACGTTGACCTTTCGTTCCATTTTGTACAGATGTATGTTAAGCGTATCTTGTATTCCACGTATTGCATACGCGAGTTCGATTTAGTGAGCTTTCTGACAAGCTGTTGACACCTATGTTCTGATAAGCTTTCTAAAGTTTCAAAGTTTACTGGTTGAAATTAGAAAAATTGCAAAAGTGTCGTCATGGGAAATATTAACTTTTGCAGCAGGGAAGTTTTAATTGCACCATGGATTATATAATTATAATAGGGAAATAAGATTATCACAGGAGATCGTAGATGTATTCACCTCTGTGTCAACATAGTATTAAATGCAGTATTTCTAACTGACTATTTAACGGCTACTAAATGAAGAGAACTTCATTAACTTTGTATTTAGATAGATGATAAATTGCCAAAGATTTGTTGATTATGTAGGTCATTAAAATAAGGTCTGTACCAATGGAACTGTTGTGATGGTTGACAATACTGAAAGCTAATGAAGTATTTCAAGTCATTCTGTAAATTTATTCTGAATACGAACTGAGCACACGATTCTTCATCCTCATGAAAATGTTGCACAGCTGACGAAACGTGTACTACTTGAAAAATAACTCCTTCACAAAGAGATTCAACAGTCACTTTATGTAATTACTATTCTTGACAAAAGCTTGTAATTTTAGTTAGTACTGAAACTGGAGAGATATAAAGGCAAAACAGTCAAATGTCAAAGACTGTCAGAAAACGACAGACGATATAAATGTGGGAAGAACTTATGGTTTTGCACACCATTTCGATCCATCCTACAGTCAATCCAGTAGTAACAATATCCGAGGTGGTTCAAATAGATATCTGTTTCTTTATTTGAGCAAAGCATTCCGGAGTACAAATCGCACAATTTATTATGAAAATGTCCACTCCGACGTACATCACAGGCAGACTAGTGTCTCTCAGATATAGCTGATTTAATCTGAATGAGATTTAACTTTCGTCATCAGCCAATTGTTACGCATATGTAATTAAATTACTTGTGTGTTAGTTTTAAATTCTCTTTTACTTTATTTTTATTTCATTGCATTTTGTTGTAAGGATAATGTTTTCACTGGATTTGAAATTTAGTTCAGTTCTTTTAGCCTGATTAGAACGCAAAACTATTGCTTCATTGTATTTTTAGCTGACCTTGTTTCAGAGATTTTGTAAACACTGAGTGAAAATCATTGGTTGTAATTAAGGTCATGCTTCGCCTACGTGTAAGTCTGAATAAACAACGTTTTATTTTTAAATTTATTTCAAGTGTGGGAATCTGATTCTTAGATAGAGCTATTCTAGCGTACGTGCAATTTGGCATTATTTTTTTTTTACTGCGCTGTTCAAGTTAAGTGACCACGTGAGCCATCATGTGATCTAAAATCGTGGGTTAAAACAGATATTTTCTAGTGGATTTGATCAGTCGTAAAATATACCTTCAGGCAGAAAGGTATTCCTGTTGTTGCCGTTTGAATTGAGTTTTTTATTTAAAATAATTTATTCACCCTGGAAAATACTCTTCTTCGACGAAATTCTTGGACAAAGACCTTCACAAAAAATTATTTGGAATTCAAAAGCCGGAATTATATTCTTGGTGACTCAACAAGGAACTGTTGACATATCAACACAAACTGGTTACAGAGGACGTCATCGCCTTCCATATTGGAACTTCATCGAGATTCGAACTTGGATTCAATTAGAACTGTTTAGTGATAGGACTTATATTTTTCAATTCTAGGATTAATTTTTGGATTATATTCACAAACCGTAAGTCCTATTTCATAGTTTTATCTTGTTTTCTAGGGAAATAAATTATTTTGTTAAATTTACAAAGATTGTTCACTTCACTCTTTTCTTTTGTTACTTTTCTACGAGCCAATCACGTAACACAATAAGAAACGAGCATTCAAACGTAACTTCGTTTCTGATTGGTGGAAACAAAATCTAAAGCTCAACGAAGTTTCTGACTTTCAGGACTGGCCATGTAGTAACGAAACAGTCTGCATGACCCCATAGAAGTGGAACATTCTCAACACAAAGCTTTGACTCGAATAAGAACTCTAAAATAAAATGTCATATTTGGAACTGCTCCGTGTCATTGAAATTCGGCGCTTATGTCATAATAAAGTCGTAAGATCAAACCAGAATGTTGGTAACTCTAACCCCACTCGGAGGGAAGTTGCAAGAGATCAGTTCATTTTTAAGTTGGATCACGGATTCAGTTTCGTAATATACCGTTTTATACATGATTTAAAGAACGTGACGCATCAACAAAGCACCTTCCATGATTCTGTGGAGGATACTACAAGTATAAGCTTTAGACTTGGAGTAACACTATCCTAAACGTTTCGGTTGGATGCAGCAAATGATGTAAAACGTGTATGAACATCTGCACTTCTAACACAAAACCTAAATATTGTCAGCAAGGATGCACTGCTCCAGTAGACAAGACAGAAGCACGTAGCGTATATACACTTTATATTTATTGTGATAATTATCCCAACGTTTCAGTGGAATGCAACAAATGAGGCAGCAGATATTTTACTATAAAAAATGTAACGCAAAATTTAAACATTTTTGACGCCATCTCGGACGCACAAAACAAGACTATTCCATATCACCATGCTTACGTAGATGAAACAGACACAGAGTCATTAGCTAATGCATTTTATTATATCCATCATTATGAGATACTGAAATACATCAGTGAGACAAAACATGTCGCCACGGTGGATATACCACGTTTATTGCACAGTGGAGACATCACTTTTAAAACTACTCCTTTCTCGATTAAGGAAATAAATCTGTCCTTATGTATTTTATTCAGACCTGCAAAATTTTTATTGGGCCTATTTGATTTTTATTCATCTTCTCATTTCCTCTCCCTAAGGATGGGTTATCTTAAAATTTGTCAAGACTGTTGACTCTGTTTATAGATTTATGTAACCAATGAAAATAATGCCGTCAAGAATGCATAAGAAAAGGAATCCCAAACAACAGAAAGCAGACTTATAATTGGTTTTCCATATGAATCTTGCAAAATGTCTTTTAACTTGCATGACCTGCTATTCTGTATTTTCCCCCACCCAGTGTACATTATCATGTACCGCTTATACTCCTGGACAGATGGTACACACGTATAAGAAAAAACACTTGCCTACACATTTGCAATAAAACTAGTGAAGATGCGATTTTAACGCAAATCATAATTATAGATCATATCGGATCAAATATGGGGAAATTAGGCATTAATAAGCGTCCATTCCAAACCGAAATTAAGTGGCAACGAAAATTTTGGTGCATTGACTCCTACTGAATAAAGTGCAAGACTGTCAACGTACGCAATCAAGGCCTGAATTCAGAAATAAATGCAAATAGCAACCAAGATCCTTAGAAGTAAACCAGCAATCATTACAATCTGTTTATAAGGATGTTACGCTCTGATGTCTGTCGTGGTGCTATAGTACACCCACCCCAGCAAAGTTCACTATCAATCCAACAAAGAAACTTAACAAAAATAAAAGCTTCCTAATTTGGGAGTGAAAACATTGATTAAATTGACCAATTACACAATTTCATTCCTTAAAAGTACAATGTGAATTTTGTCCTGAAATTAATGTAAAGTTTCAGAACTGCTTTTCATCAATATGGTAATGCAACTGTTAATTGTATTAACACAGAAAAAGTCCACGCAAATCAGTTTTCAATCACAAATATTGCAAAAAAAAAAGAAAATCTTTGTTTTATATGGAAATATATCCGTATATCTACTCGAAAAACAGACTTTTGTATATCTTACTTTCATTTTATTGTAACGCCATTTGTAAGCACAATACTGGAAATATGCCAAAGAAACATGAACACTCAGAGCCTGGGCGAGTATCTAACCTACGACCCATGGATTAAGAGTCGGACGCTCTACCGTCCGAGATACCGCAGCTTCCTGGTCATCAATCACGCACAAGGTTTAGGAGAGTGTGCATTAAAGTAATTGTATTGAATGATATTTCGGTTGGGATGGGAAGGGTACTGACGCCATGATATCCGCTCAAAAATGCTGCAGTAAAGCCGCTTCAATGTACATGAGTTTATGTGTGGACGCACACGGTATGCTTACGTGGTAAATTAAGTTGCTTATTGCGTACTCTCGTTGCAACACACTACATTTTCGGGCCAATCAGCCTGCAAGCTTTATATTACGATTTGTGTATTTCACAAACAGAAAATAAATGTGTTAATATCAACTGACGCAATAAAGGTGTTATTTTCCAAAATGCGACACACTGGACTAGCGTAAAGTCGATATTACCAGCAAACAGTGTAATGCACACTGTGCTGATTGGTTTATACGGCAAAGTTTGTAAGCTTGGCTTTAAGTGTATTAAGGACAAGGTTGCGTTAAGAGTTTCATTACCGTTTGTGTTGCCGTTGCGTTGCACTGTCGCCGTGTATGCAAAATCTCTAACGACTGGAGCTGCAAATGGATTGGCAAGAAAAGAGCTATCGATATCCCGATATTATTATGATCATAATGGCCGAAATAATGAATTGTAATGACCATAGCTAGTGGCGTAGCATCAAGTGACCACTGAAACTACGGGGAGGGGGATGGAACAAGAATGTCACAAAGATTTGTAATGGATTTAACAGAAGCAGAGTCAATGCATTTTAAAATTTATTAGATAAAGCAAAAAAGAAAACTTTCGGTATCAGTCAATGCATCCAACACTCCTGTAGAAAATACCGAGAGATTCTGTCATCGATCTTTCAACTGAACAAAAGCATGAAATATTTCAGTTTTAAGACTGAGACATTTGAAAAAGTTCCTGCAATTGTACAAAATATTAACTTAAATTACACCGCCATTGTTGCTCTCTCTCTCTCTCTCTCTCTCTCTCTCTCTCTCTCTCTCTCTCTCATTTTTTCTTTTCTTTTTCTCTTTTTGTTGTTTTTATTTCCTTTTTTATTTATTTAATCGAGTTATAACATTTAGTATCACTATAGATAAAACCCCTAAACTTTCAGTTGTAATATTTTACACCAAAATCATAAATTAATACTTGTATATGTACCTGCATATTGCAAAGGAACCTTTGTGGAAATTTATAAAACACGTTTATTCAACCAATTTGCATATTATAAATAACAAGAACCTGGCCATGGTCTACATGTCGAGCCTGCTCTCCTAACTGTGCTCCAAATCCTTACAGGTTGAGATAAAATGGTATTTAAATAAAAATAAAGTAAAATACTTCACTACTGTGTTTAACATAGGGTGCTGACTGACATACAAACAAACGGACACCAAAATGATTGCCATCTCCAGTTCCATCAAGGCGGGCTCAACAAAATTACTAGTAACAAAACGACTGTTAGAACGAGGTAAACATCCGGTCGAATATAAACAATATATTTGAAAACATGAACATAAATTAATAAACAGAACAAGAAAAACAAAAGTCTTATCCATTACTTAAATCACATGAGGAACATACAGTATATCAAAAAAGTCCTTTACAGATGTATATCGTTTAGAAATGTAATAAGCATGTATATACTTTCGTTCGAAATACATCAATATTGTGAATTCACCAATTTTCGTGGATTTCAATGTTGCGAAAATCACGAATACAAAGACATTATTAGCGTTGACCCTTCTATGGAACCAATAGGATCCTTTACTTCTCCCTCGACCACGAATTAAAGCGCCAACGAAAATGCCATTTTTCGCAAATCAATGAAAATTAATATCCACTCAAATAAATGAAATTCACAATAAAACACAAAGAAATCAGTACATATAGGCACTAAAGTATCTATTATAATTTTTCTATATACATATATCTGTCCGTTATAAGCAGTGTGTCACGTCTAAAGACATAGATTTTGCGTAAAAAAAATCTAGATTTTCGGCAAAAGTTTGCATTGCTGCATCCATTGAAAAAACTTCAATTAATTTTAGGCTCTGTAAAATATATTAATTCTCTTGGGTACGACTCAATCGACCGTCACACTGACTTTGGACATGTATTATTTTAACAACTGACCCGTTCACTGTGTCAAACGATTCTATGTACACGGTGCTGAGACGACTCACAGAAGACGAAAGGAAAGGGAAATGTTTCAGCAGAACATTGGTCAAATTTTAATGCCAGATGACGATATAATTCTATCTCGTTATGTTGACGCCAGAGGACAGTATAAATCAATATCGTTATTTTGACACCCGAGGACGGTATTTATATGCTACAGCATTTTTATGGGAAAAGGGAACGCGTTTTTTTTTTTTTCGAATAATACTGATTACCTTGAGAGAGCAGTATTAGTTCAAAGAAACGAGTTCATGTTTTCCAATACAAGTGCAGTAATCTTTTTATTATATGCTCATCTCGTTTTCCTACCTAAGCCTTAATAATTAAGTAACTGAATTTATGCTTTATTTAAGAATACATACACAACCGTAGATTCATCAATATACAGTAACAATATTAATGCGCACATAACACCGCCTTGCAACCTTTGAGCTTCGTCGCGCATAGATTTTTTAGAAATCTCGTTTTGGTCGACTTAAAATTGGAATTTAAAGTAATATTTTGAATGAATGCGCATTAAAGAAACTTTTCCAGTTGGTATAGAATGGATGGAGTTTGTTTTATGTTGATCCAACTCGATTCTGCTTTTCTGCCTATGATGGACTGGATTTATTGGGTCAATTCAGTGCAGTACGGACAGTTGATTTCAGTTGGAAATATAGTTGCGATTACATTACTATTTCTGTATCAGGTTTTCCATGACATGGGTCATGTCATTCGGATTTATAGAACTAAGAAAGTACATTCTGAGGAAATTCAAGATGCAAAACCGTAAGTATATTCATTAACATTCTTACCTCCAGCTAAAGGAGACATGTGTATGCCATGTCATTTGCATACTATGTTTGATGGACCCCAACAACTGCCTGTAAGGCTTCTATCATTAGCCTAACATTGTATCAAAATAGTTAAAAAGGAAAAACAATTACAAGGCAACTGTTGTGTGACAGTCCATTCGGCCAGCGAAAGTAACTTTTTCGTCTTTGGATTATTGGCTCTGAGGCTCTTAGTTTCCTTCCAAAACCCACAGTTGCATTTCTTTTCCTTGAATCTAGTGTTTTGACTGACTTGTAAAATGGGAAATCACTGATAGAGATGCGATAGCCCTTGACCTCAATATGCTTTTCATTGCCATTTTACAGACCCTATTGAACACTGGTCATAGTCTGAACCATTCTATTTGCGAAAAGTTACGAACGGTTCTTTTAAATAACTGTTTAAATGATCCGAATAATATTTTCAATTATTGCGTCTCTCAACTTTTATTCTAGTCATTACAAATATCACGTTCATTCATGTGCTTGTTTCAAGTTTCATTTGTGACTCGGTGAACCTGTCCACGTCGTTAACTTTATCATCTCTACTTTCAAAATGGACGAAGCAGCTTGTTTAGTTCACTGACTAACAAATCTAAAAAAACTTAAGCTAAAGCGTGTACTATATGAGCGTACATTGCTTGTTTACAAAGTAGTTCATAATACACTATGCTATTTCTAGACACAGGTGTCGTGCAGTATGAAGCCGTGTAGTATGGAAAAATACTGTACGATTCTGACAATGCAAAAGTTAACGGAGAATAGAAATGAGAATATAATAAAAATCAATGTCGTGTTGTTGATGCCTGATGACAGTCTAAATCAATATCGTTACGTTGACACCTGATCACAGTATAAATCCCATATCGTTGTGTTGAAGTCCGAGGATGGTATAAATCAATATCGTTACGTTGAAGCCCGAGGACGGTATAAATCAATATCGTTATGTTGAAGCCCGAGAACGGTATTAATCAATATCGTTGACGCCACAGTGCGGTATAAGTCAATATCGTTATGTAGACGCCTGATGAAGGTATAAATCGATATATTTTTGTCTTGCCATTTGTATTCATTGTAGACCAGACACATTACCTACAAAGAATAAAAGTTCTGACACCTAAAACTTTTACCTTTGAACCCACAAAACAATGGAAGAGCTGTAATATATGAATTCTAGTTACATCGTCAATTCACTCGGACCTTATTGTCCGTCCCGTGTTCATATTCTTTACTTTCTGCAGTTGCTAATACATTTAAAGACGAGTTTGTTTCTTGGGTTTTGTTTAAATGTGGAATAAATATATTCATGCTTTAATCCCAAATATATTCAAACAGAACCTATACTTGTGTTTGTAAAACATAAGTCCTCGATTCAGCCAAAAAATCTTGTCCAACAACAGCCAATTCAGTCAAAACGTTTGAACCAGCTTGAGCAGAAATGTGTCACTATACAAACGATTGTAAAAAAAGTATGCCACAATTTCATTCCAAAATGTCAAGTCTAAACAGTTCACAAATGTTTTATTTTCTTCACAATTAGAATAACAACAATTGCTTTTGTGTGATCTACATATGAATACAAACAACCATATTAAATGCATACACACCCAGTAGTTTTGCGCAATCACTCTCAGCTTCCTAAACAGAATGAATGGAGGACGAACTAAATCAAGGTGCCCCCTATGCAAGTATTGGTGACATAAAATAACCTATTCAGGCATTGGATTCGTCATGGATATTATAACGGACAATAAAGTAAACCACCACTATAAAAATGCTCAAGAAACGATTTGTAATTGGTTGACATCAGCGATGTTGTTTCGGTATGTCGTGCACGTGCATATATATATATATATATATATATATATATATATATATATATATATATATATATATATATATATATATATATATATATATGGAAATTAACTTTTATCGTGCCTTTCATTTTCCAGTAGTAGTAACGGTAACGTAGTTCCGTCGAAAATGTATGCCTCTAAATAAATGTGTTGCTCTCAAAGGACAAGCTAATAACAATTTCACTCTACTTGTCTGTAAAGAATAAGTTACTTATGAGCAATTCTTTCCGAACAAAGATCCGAGAGGTGAAGAAGAAATATTTCCGGTAGCAAACAATTCGCGCTGAACAGTTTGATTGTGGTAAAAAAAAACAAAAAAACCCCCACAAATTTCAGTAAAGCAAAGGTCCAGATATATACAATAATAATATCTGGTTCGTAAGATCAACATAAAAACAACGTGTTAACTTTGAAACACCAATCTTCTTGTAAAAAAGAAATCCTTTTGGGATTATCCAACTGTATTAGAGCTATTATAAGGATTGATGCCAAAGCACACGAGTTATACACCACGACCTGACTTTTAGGATAGGATTAGTAGCCGTTGCCTTTTGGTTACGAGACTTAGCTAACACCTGAACCACTGTGTAGTGGAGGAATATAACAGATTCCCTCTGTTTGTGAGACAAGTGAACAAAAGAGCTATGTGGCGTTTGGAAATATTGGAAATATTAGTTCAATATGCAAACAATCATGCAAACAAAGCCTAACAAAGCTTCATCAGTATAGAGATGAAACCAGGTTTAATTTGTCTAGGTGCAATACGTTAGAGATACGGAGAATAAAAAAAAAATAGATGACAATGCAAAGGACTTTAAATGACGAACACAAACATTTCTGCAAAACGCTATATTCCCTCCAAAAGTAGTGTGCGAGGGAATAATAAAGAAACAAAAGAGAGTGCCTTATATTTTTAAGATGCACATGGGATAGTAAATGTAGAAAATAAACTCGTAGATAACTCTTTAGAAGCGCATCCAGGATTTCCTGTAATAATCACATGATCTGAATTTTAAGGGGCAGGAATAGTACCAACTGAAGAGGATTGGCGAGCCTTTAAAACACAAAACGCACGATAACGTTCGAAAGAAGCCGACTTCACGACTTGGACAATTCTTAGTTTTAAAAGGTTTAATCAGACAATGTTTTTCCTGAACTTACCCTTATGTAAAACGTTTTGAGCATGTTACAAGTTAGAATTTGGACGGAATTTACATATACAGTGGACCTAGCAGCACCGGAAAAAGCAATTTTCTAGGGATTCAAGTGAAAAAATTAAATCAACATAAAATAAATTTTAGTTTCATTAAGTTAAAATAGATATAGGATTGAATATATCCTCGACGTATAAAGAAGACAATGAGCTCTAATCCAAAATTTATAAATTACTAATCAAAGCAAACATAAACATGTATATTTAGATTTTAAATGATGCAAATACATCAAATAAAGGTAGTCAAATCAACGCATGGTTTTGTCTACATTTTTCCATATGGAAAGTCTGAACTCCATTAAAAAATATCCTTCAGTACAGAATCAAGGGTAGCCTGAAGCCAAGTCCAAAATATGGGTTGTCC
Source organism: Megalonaias nervosa (assembly GCA_016617855.1). NCBI lineage: Eukaryota > Metazoa > Mollusca > Bivalvia > Unionida > Unionidae > Megalonaias > Megalonaias nervosa. The sequence goes on along the minus strand of JAECUM010094023.1, from coordinate 21,345 downwards.
AAATTAAAGTACAACACCAAGAGTTGTCTGAAGACACTGATATAAAGCAAACGGAAATTCGATAGATATCAAAATATACCCGTTTTTAATGCAGCATTCTATGAAGAGATATTTAGTTGCATTCAATTTTATAATTGTTTTAATAAAATAAAGACGAAAAGGACAAGGTAAAAGATGTAAACAATTGTACATCTCTATATATTTTCTACAATTCATTCACCATTTAGAGTTAAAAGATTGGGGACATATCACAGAGATGAACGAATGAGCTGTAATGAATATAAAAGCAGTAAGAAAAGTAGTAAAATTCTTGCTTATAGTTCCGAAGAAAACAAAGTGTTGTTGTTGTTGTTGTTGTTATAGAGTTTAACGCCATTTTTCAGCACAAGATAGGCTATACATGGCGGCCAGTATTAATGGTGGAGGAAGAACCCGGGAGAACCCGGAAAGAACCACCGACCCACGAGAAGCTACCGGCAAGCTTTCTCGCATAACCACATTGGCCTAGCCCGAAAACAAAGTGTACTTTGAACAAAGTGTTACCAATGATGTTGACACTGGTACAAGTGTATGCAAAACTTGAAAGTCGTGGTCAACAAAACTTGTCTGGTCGCAAATGAGAACAAGAAAAATTAAATGATACATAGCTAACCTTGCTTATAACCAATACTGCTTTCAACGTTTAATCGATTTAGCAGATTCTTACATAGAATCTGCTATTACGATATCTAGACATAACGATACAATTTTGTGGTTCCACTGGACATCATAATATCTAAGTTACTGCATCTTCTTTCCTTTTATTTTTCACCAGGAAAGGGGTACATATGTACAAATGGTCTTGCCTTTGTCCCTCCAACCGTCAGTCAAAAACACCTCGGTTACATTTTGTTTGTCATTTTAGACACTGTGGTGGGGGTATCGGTGTTCCGTGAAAATATTTCATTTTCTTCTCTGTTGCTTATAATTTGATTTTTAAAAAAAGCATTCTTCCTAAAATGTTGAATTGTTGACGTATGGTTAACATTGGAGCACTTGGCGTTTCTCATACCGTAGGTATGCAACAGATGTTTGCTTATGGAAAGCTTAAATTCAAGATTGTAATATACAACGCAATACATAAATCATGTACTCTACACGCTTGTGTAGTTTCCAATCAAATAAAAGTTTAAACATTACACACAACACTTCAACAGAAGTGACAAATATCATCTGTTCCTTATTACCTTTCATATCTATCCTCGAGGATTATTTTGCATTCATTCTATAATGTGATCATTTTATACTTGTCCTGTTCACACTTTATCTCGGCCATAGCCAAGAGTTTGAAAGTATTCGATGTCTATATACTTAGGGAGTTTCTGGGAATGAAACCTCGGCGTCATTGACACTAATTTCTTCCGCGCTGATCTCTTTCTCTGACTTCATCCTGGAACTGTTGTACGAGACCGGAAGCACAGAGTTGGGATTGACATAATCCGGGTTGCTATAGAGATGCGAGTTTACACCCGAGTGAGCACTTCCATAGTACTGATACAATGAATTGTCCATGTAAATATTGTATGGAGAGGCAGTGGTAGCGGTAGCGTCTCTATCCAACTGTTGTTTAGAGGTCGATGTTGTGAACGAGTTGAACAGTTGGCCACTGGGAAACGACTCCGCAGTTGGATGCACGCTGTACATTTTAGTGAATGCGTTCTCCATATCTGTATACACCTTAGTGTGAGATTGGTTCACCTGCGGAGAATAAAAGGAATAGGTCATCGTCCCCTGGTCTTCACGGCTGGTGCCTGCAACAATAAGTGTATGAGAAAAATAATATAAAAAAGAAGAACTTGAAAAGCGCTGACGGAGATGAAATACAGGTATGTCCCGAGTGGAAAACCATCTCAAGACCTACTGGTCTCTTTCTTAAATGCAAACATTCGCAAAAGATAAAAACAAAAACAACAACAACAAAAAAAAAAAAACAAATTAAACACCGATAAAATAATAGGACAACTATTCCTACTTTATAATACTTTCTTGTTTTTAATTATATACAAAATAAATACGAAAAGGGGTAAAGGCATTTAGTGTACCACTTGAGAGGACTTGATTGACTAATCAAACCGTAAGGATGACTTAAAAATGTCAGTATTAAAAATCACTCAAATTAGACTCAGCAAATATCGCGTCCCGCAAGCCTCCATTATAAGCCGATTTCTACTACTCTTTACTAATGATCTACCTCTATGTCTTAAATATTATAGTTCTGATAAATTCGTCGATGACAACTCTCCATCATTCGGGCAGCTCAAACTAAGTTGCCATTCGTCACATTCAGATCGATCTTCATCAGTTAAAAAATGACGTACACAAAATTAATAGCACACAAATTAAAATCTGCTTGTACGAGAATGAACACCTTTCAAAATCCGTCTGCAATTCCTCTACTCAAATTAATGCTCAGTGACCTTGACCTAGCTTCTTAAGAGTCTCAGGCAGCTTCAATGACAAGTCTTTATTGAGGCACACGTGTTAATCGCATTTTGTACTTTATTGAGTAAACTGACTGCACTTGTGCAAACATTGCTAATTACGTTTCTGAACATATTCTTCAGCTATATTACAATCACATTATTTTACAACTCTTACATTATGGGTGACTCATCTGAGACAACTGTATTGACGACCAAAGCTGACAAGGTTTACAATATAGCAATAAAAAAAAAACAAAAAAACGAGCTGCCAAAATAATTCTAATAACATTTTCACACAATTTTCTGAAATATATAAATCGGCTACCATTCAGTGAAAGTATTGCATTGCACAAATGTTGTATAATTAACAAGCCGGTTAATGACCTTGTGCATTATTCCATTCGTGTTTCAATCACTAATATGTGACTGCGACCTTCGTTCATTTTCCATACAGTATCTTTTTATTTCATCATCTTGTCCTTCCTATTTCGATTAATCTCTATTTGTATTGGGTCCTGAATTATGGAATACAATTCTTATTGAAATGGAGAGTCAGCTTCTTACTGTAAAATTCAAGTAACTGTAAAAATACTTCCTTTGGCTGCTAATGATATACAGACTTGTTTTCCAATTATAATGAACATTCATAATTTACTCGTCTTTTATTGTTTCAAATCAATATCATCTTGTACTATTTTACTTGTAATTTATGTCAGTGTCTTGAATTAATATTATCCTGTACTATTTTGCATGTTATTTATGTCAGTGTCTTAAATTAATATCTTGTACTATTTTACTTCTTGTTTATGTCAGTGTCTTAAATTAATATCATCATGCACTATTTTTCTTTTTATTTATGTCGTTGTCTTAAATTAATATCATCCTGTACTATTTTACTTGTTATTTATATCGTTGTCTTAAATTAATATCATTCTGTACTATTTTGCTTCTTATTTATATCGTTGTTTTAAATTAATATCATCCTGTACTATTTTAATTCTTATTTATGTCAGTGTCTTAAATTAATATCATCCTGTACTATTTTACTTGTAATTTATGTCAGTGTTTTAAGTAGGATTCGAGTTTTAATTGTGGTATATACATTTGTAATTCGTATACATTTCTTAAGGAGACTAGCTTTAAGTGTATGGGAGACTAGCTTTAATGCAAAATATGTCACCCTCTTAACATCAAGAATTGTAGATATTATTATTATCATTATTATTATTATTATTATTATTATTATTATTATTATTATTATTTTATTAGCATTTGAAGAGTAGCGACACACTTAAGCCACTATGGCGAACATAGGTTAGCCCTCTTGGATCCTGTGCGTCTCAGAGGTCGTATTCTCATACTATTCCTTTCTCTATGTAATAATAATAATAATAATAATAATAATAAGATGCCGGAGTTTCATTCCTCTTGATACAGGACGTTGACGTTTAGCGTCCTTAATAAGCTAATTAGTTTTGTTTCTTTTAAAATTATAATTATGTTTTCAATTCGCGTATACCCTCGTTGTGTGCGATAATGGCATACTGGGATGTCAGTCTAGCAAGATAAGTGCGGTGTCGACAGGTAAAAGGGTACTGACTTCGATTTTCATGAGATAGTATGCTCGGTCCTGAAGATAATATGGCAATGTGTAAATACGGTGTCTCGTGTAAAACACTCTGAAACAATAATTAGCAATGAGCCAACCGCGAAATTCTTGGTCAAATTTTACGAGCTACTTATAAAACCTCTGCTTTCACTAGTCTCCAGTAGTCACTGTAAAAATTAGCATGCAGAGAAAATATTCCGAAGAAAGTTATCTTTGTCCTTTTTGTAACTAAAGATATTCTGGCATTCAAATCTTTACATTATTACTTCTAACCATGTTATAATTAAATTTGACTTTTCAACTGGCACTATATATTCCTATTGTACAGGCACGTTATGAAACCACCTATCTACCCACCTACCCACTCACCAGTCCAGGTACCTATTTCCCAATTGTGACACTGCATAAAATATGACTTCAAATTATTAAAAAAAAACATTCTTTTTATGATGCCAAAGTAGAGATACTATATTGACTTGATAAAAGCTGTGGATTATTGCTCTATCTTTAATTATTTTTTTAAAATCATTGTTCTGCTTAACAAGCTGTTAAAACTGCCCACCTTAGAAGCTCGATTTTATTACGTGAATATCATAGGCTTTGAGTAATCTGAGAGTGCTCATCCAGCTATATAAGCAATATTCACGTATCAATAATTACCTTGAAAAGCCACTATCGACGATTCCTCACACGAAAAGCATGCAGTACGCAATCCTCTCATCTAATTCCTCTACTCATTCAAACGTACAATCCAGTAGCCCTAAACACACCATGTCAATGGGCTTAGAAAATATAACAAATAATATTACTTTACTCAAAATATTACGCAAAGTTCATATTACTGTTATCACGAGGTCCAATGTGAAAGTGGCAAGCGAGCGTTTTGCAGAATGAATTTTGTCAGAATTTAATTATTTACCCCAAGTATTAACAAAATCAATTAAGTACGTTAGTAAGAATAAACAAATATAAACTGTACCAAAACATTAACGCCAATTCTAAATTACTGTGCCCTTGACATCAAGGTCAAAGGGGCAAGTGAGCTGTCATTAAATTGTTGAGCCAAAACATTCCGTCAACTCAAGTATGAACAAAATACATCAAGTCTTTAAGGAAACAGAGGCAAATTAAAAAACCAGAACCTTTGCATATTTTATATGACTAAGATAATCTTCAAGGTCAAAGGGACCAAGAAGCGAGCTGCAGAATCAATTATCTTAGCCTCATGATAATTTATGCCAAGTACAATGAGAATCTATCAAACCGGTTAGAACATGCATGCAAATAAAAGACGTTAGCCAAAACATTAAAGCCTACGGCGCCGATGTTGCCACATATGCCGGAAAAGTGAATACAACATCTTGCTTCCCCTCAATGATCGACAATAAATGGATCAGCGGTGTAGACTCGAGTAACAAGACATTTTACTTTTATTTGTAAAGAGTAAGAAGCGTGATTGGTGAAGCGTTGCACGTTTGAAGATTTTTCTGATTACTTCAGTGCTACAGAGAAAGTGAGATCCTGAAGTTTACACCATAAACTTGCCCTTTGTAGAGTCCAGCAGCTTCCCTACCTTTATATAGTGAAGAGAAAAGTGTACGGAAGATTGTGTTCGGGATTCTTTCCTCAACATGTCAACGCCAATGCCCATATCAAGACTTTTGAAGGAAATGACAACTACAATCACACATCTTCCAACTGACAGGAGCACCTTAAGACTTTGTAATTACAAACTGCTACATTTATATAATCAACTGCCATTTGAACAAAGAAAGTCCAAAATTTCTCATTCATTTAAGACTTGACCCCTTAAACACGTGGTTTGTAGGAAACGGTTACTCACCCGTAACCGGAGTGGCCGCTTTGGTGTAGAGACATCTATGTACGTGTTCTCGTGTCCCTTTATAGAGATTATATCAAAAGAGCTTTGAAATGCTTTGGATTTGTTGTTGTTGTTGTTGTTGTTGTTGTTGACAGGTTTAACGCCATTTTTCAGCACACGATAGGCTATACATGGCGGCCAGTATTAATGGTGGAGGAGGAACCCGAGAAAACACCAGAAAGAACCACCGACCCACGAGAAGCTATTGGCAAGCTTTCTCACATACCCACATTGGCCGAATCCGAGACTCGAACCCACGTAGACAGAGGTGAAATGGCAGTGATCCGTAACGGAAAGGGCTTTAGACCACTTGGCCACTCGGGGCCCCTAGATTTGGTGTCGGTTTTAGTGAAGCTTTTAGAAAGTAATATAATAAAGTGATTGTTTTAGTGGCAGTTTATTAAACAATTTTGCCAATTCGCAACTTCCATAATGTAAGCCAGGTACTCCTATCAGTTAAAAATAACTGCATTATGTAGTTTCTGCTGAGTTCGTTTGAAGTCATATAGCCAAATTATAAAGTGTAATGATCAGATGGGTACATACATTTTAATATTCTATTTTAACAAAACATAAACGTGGTTCAATTTGTTTCCATCAAAACGATAAATATGTGCAAAAAATTAAACAACAATTGCACCGGTCAGATTTGTCATTGAAACTCTTACACATTGTCTACTTTGAAATGATTTTATCTCTCTCGCCTTCGTGATGGCAAACTATAATAAAAGATGGCAAGTCTTTTGGGAAAGAAGAATCTCACATTTCTGACAAGGTGCGAATCGGTAAAAAGTATTATGGATGGAATGTATTCTAGAAACTGGAGAAATGATGTTTTGAAAAAATTAACATAAAGGCAAAACATACCCGATGAGACATTTTCGAAACCAGTTGACACGCCAATGGTTGGGGAAGCAACATGACCTTGACTAGGAACGTCGTCTGACCTATCACTTTGAAGAACATCACCATTCAAACGCAGTCTCTTCGCTCCACTCATATTATCTAGTGTTCCAGTGACATCTACAAAAAGTTTTATACATTTATTATTTCCGTGAAGTCAACGAGAAAGAGGAATTGAAATTTTAAGAAGAACGTGGGCATAATGTCGAGCCCACACTCAAATGCAAAATTGTATCCAAAACATTAACAAAAGATATAGATTAAAGGCGTCATCTAAATAGAAATAACTATTTCGCTTTTGCCCAAACGTAGGCGTAACCAAGAAATCGAGTAAGCATCTTCTAAGCGATCCGATGAAGAAGCGTCTTGTATGAAGGTATTTGTATATGGGTAGAGAGTTTTCTGAACGTTTCTTAGAAGGTTCAAGCTATACAAACGGCTCTACATACAAAAAGGAAAAGTTTCCACATGCAGAAAATATGCCTGTCTTGAAAACGAATACAATCTACTTGAAAAATCTTTAAAATTATGTGATTTCTTTTATATGGTGAACCGCAGGAAAAGAAACAAATATTCGTCATTTCTATCCATTTTATTATTTCAGGTAACGGCATTTTATGAATGATAAAATACTGTACACAAACTGCTCTAATAATGTACACTGAACATTCTGTAATACTGTACTATGAACCTTTTCAAATATTGTACACTGAACATCTTCCTCCAATACTGTGGTGACCCAGGTAGCCGAGTGGTTTAGGGCGCTCGTCTTTAAATATCACACACATTTTATTCTAATCCATGCTAGTTCTGAGTCTCAGTTCATTAACGAGGGTATGTGCGAAAGCTTGCCATTAGTTTCCCATGTGTCGGTGGTTCTTCCTGAGGTCTTCCCATATTCTTCCTTCAAAAGCTATACTGGCCGATAAGTGTCGTATATAATGTGCCGGAAAAACAGCGTTAAATCTCACGAACACGAACCAAACACACTTTAATAATGTGCTCTGAACCTCCTTCTCCATTACTGTGGGACCCTAGGTGGCCGAGTGGTCAAAGGCGCTCGTCTTTAAAGATCATTCGCACATCTCACTTCATTCCGCACTAATCTCAGCTTAACCATCTTGGTTAGGTCACAACTCTTTCCATCAGATTCCGTGGGGCGCTGGTTCTTCTCGGGTTCTTTCTCTACCAACCCTACTGGACACCATGTATACCCCAAACGGCCTTAACCCCAAAAACCCAAACCAAGCATGCTCAAATACTGAACAAGGAATGTCCTCTAATACTGTACAATCAACCTGCTCTAACGCTGTACTCTGAACTTCCTCTAAAATCAAGTTTCGAGACATTTCTTATCAATTGTACGGCTGGTGAATCAGAACCACTTGCTTTATACCTTACACCTATGTATCAAACCTGCCATATTGCTGAATCGTGCTTGTCTACTGCCGTAACCTTTCTCAGTGCAAGTGTTACGGGTCTATGTTCTTAAAATAAGTAGTAGAAAAGAGTGAAAAGCAGCAAGCTTTGCAAATTCAACAAATAATTAATTTCCCTCTAATATAAAGTGAAAATGTTAAAATAAGAAACTTACGGTATTGTAAATTAAATCCCAAAATAAACATCGAATTACAGACACAAGTTCTCATAATTTAAAGTTCTGAATAAACTTTAGCGGAAATCCAAATTAAGTCCAACGCTGAAAGTCTTGATGTGCCTGTGATGACTCGTAAAGTGTTGATATACCATGAGTCTTTGTTGAATCACAATAATACGTTCCAAGAAGAAATCCTTATGTGAAATTGCAGTATAAATTCAAGTCTCTATTTCCATAAATGTTATCAGAGCACTTTTGTATCTCCATAGAAGAAATAATTTGAATAATTCCAAATCAAATACTGTATATACAACAATAACCTGATTCTGATCAGATTTCAAAGCACGAATGAATCATCATTCAGTGACGAGACTTTATATACTTGTCTTTGACATCAGATTACAATTTAGCATTTTCTATAAAAAAAATAAAATTAAAAAAAAATAAATAAAAAACTGTTTCCATAATGTAAAATAACCTTATAGAAACTTCTTAATGTTTACAAAATAAAATGTTAGTTATAATTAGAAAATATGTTACAACAATTATAATATATAACCTAGATTATGTTTGGTACGCCAGGTAAACTGTAGGCGAATTCCAATAACCTAGACCAAGACCCAGAGAAACACGTCTACTTCTATGAATAATGATCCTGCTATTAAACCCATACACAGGGTATTTGAGCTATATGTTAGTTGTTTACAGAAAAAAATATCAATAATTCAGATCAAGTAGAAAATAAACTTGAATTTGGACAAGTCCCACATATAATGTTACATTACAATAGCATATAATGTAACAACAAAAAATAACCAACAAACAATGCAAATTAAAATATACGTAACAAGCCTTTGCACCAGTTTCCGTGGTATTAAAACATATGGTATGTGTGCTAATGTGTTGTTAAAATCCAACCAATGAATGAATCAAACTGCCAGTCGTTATCGTTGCCCCATGTATTCGAGCAATTATATTCTAGGCTAGCTGTGCAAGAGCGTTGTATTTTGGACTTGTTAACCAATACCAATACTAATAATAAACAAGATAATTTTGTTGATGAAAAAGCCTAGGCAATATGTACTGCAAATCAATTATATGTTAATTCAAACTAGGTTTTGCAACGAGCCTTAAACGGTAATTCAGTTAATGCACATAAAATTTTCAAAAGCATATTTATTTCAATGCTAGTGCATGTCAAATGCATATATTAGTCAGCAAGTTGAAACAAGGATTAAGAACAAAGCGGTTGGTTGACTGGTTATTTTGTGGTTAAATGCCATTTCTCAGCCAAAGATAGGCTATGGCAGCCAATGTAACAGGTGGAGGAAGAACCCAGGAAAACACATGTAAGAACACATCGATCCTCGGGAAGTTACTGGCAGCTTTCTCACATACCCATATTGGCCGAGTCCGAGACCCGAACCCACGAGGACAGAAGGAGTTGACAGTGATCGATAAAGGCGAGCGCTTTAGACCACTCTGCTATTCGGGGCTCTCGCCTATAAATGGAGATACAATGATGCAGCATTCTGCTTAAGCTTGCTTGACAGAAACTTTAGTATACCAGTTTAAAGCTTACAGCGTTTACTAACATTGCGTCATATTTCAAATTGGTGATATCATATGTTGTAGATGTTTTATAACTTTCAAAACCTCGAAGACAAACCTTATTGTTGAAGCCTCTGATGACGCAAAGAGGGGGAAAAGAATCCTAGCATACCTTGATACAAGCTTCATATACCAATATTATTTTAAATGGTGTGGTAGCATACAGTGGCTGATTAAGAGATATATACGTTCAAATCAACTTGTCACGATATCTTCACTTTGTCATCGAAGCCGAATGTGGTTATCTATGTCCGATCATTGTTGGGAGAGACAAACAGTACGTACGTTCGTGAGGCTGTGGCGTTGTAATATATTGGTAATTTACTGCGATACTTGTGGATTCTACGAGTTAAACAGAATACAGTAGAAACTTGCCTCTCTTACTCGAGATCTGTGTTGTCATGGGAACGGACCTCCCTGCATTGAATGGTGACATGTTGACGTCAGGTGTAGTCTTCTTCAGACGCGAGTAAAAATCAGGGGTCAGGCATCTGGGTCTGTTTTCATCCTTAACTCTGAAAAGCATAGTTTTATAAAAATGTCACTTCCTTCTTAAAGACGTTTGAAATATGTTCATGGAACACAAATTCAAAATCAAATGGACGGACGGACAATCTTGCTTTTGTGGGTTATCGCCATTTTCAGTATGTCTTAGGCTATTCGTGGGGGCTAGTATATTTGGGGAAGGAAGAACCCAGGAAAACCTGAGAAGAATCGTCTACCTACTGAAGCAAGCTTTCTCACATACTTATGTTGGCCGAGCAGAGACTCTAACCCAAGTGGACAAGTGAGATGTCAGTGAACTGTAAAGACGAGCGCCTTAAACCATTAGGCTACCCTGTGCTCCTGACGGACAGACATGTGTACCATATTTGTTAAGACACACGAATATTAGGAAAAAATAAATATAGCAAGGATTACCTGTTGTAGAAAGACCATTTAGTTTCCTGCCAAGAGCTGTAAACGAGGCATACTGCATAATGTTACCTGTTAATTCTGTATTAGATCATTTTTTTTAAAGAAATAAACGTACTCTTCTAACTTCTTTCTACACCCAGTTAGTAACTTTATTGAAACTAACTACAAACCGGAGAATTTATAATATTTTCAAATCAGGTAAGTGTAGTAGAGCAATACAATTTAGAAAATACATTATGGAAAATAAAATAGCCTGATAAATCCACACTTAATACGAATAATACTATTAAAAACATGATATAGGTATGTTTCAGTTTCAAGTCACATTCACCGAGATTAGAAGCCGACCTTGACATGATCAGATGCTCAAAGACAGAAAATGTACATAGATATGAGAATGAGGTGCTTATTAATTCTAATGTCCACTGTGATAGCTATCCTTCACAAGGTTTGGAATTTGTAACTTTGATGAAAGCTTTCAACAACAATGTTACCAATATTTTCGAGTGATTTTGGCTGTCTTAGGGTCTGAGTGGTGGCATGGGGTTGGATGGATATTAAAGACGGAAGCTCAAGGATTATACAACTTAAGCAGGTTTTGTAACTGCAACCAAACCTTGACTATTCTGGACGTAGACCATGCACCTGGAATGAGTGATAACTATACATTCCAGTTCTAAGCAGTTGAGACAATAAAGTCTAAAGACATTAGAATAAATTATGAACAATTCCAAACACTTTAAAAACAAAAAGATATAAAATAGAACATATTCTTGAGAGTTATAAGCTTGGCACACGGGCAAAATTTAAGTCTAAAGGCTTTCTATGGTTGAAGGCTAAAGATTAGCTATTCTACACATATTTTTACTTGCAATTCCAGAAATGAAAATAGTCGCACATTGCTTTTTACTCACGCCAACTATCTTCTTTAACGCAAGGACTTGAATGGCTATTACAGTGAAAAACTGACCATAGATAACTTTCTCAGTTTGTATCTGTATTTTTGGATATCAGAAAGTGTCCAATCAATGGACTAATTTGTTTATCCCCTATACAGAAAGGGTACGCCTCTAAATATTGGCAATATCGATCAGAGATCACGACAACTCCACAATATAAACTGGAAAAAAACGTGACATTAATGGTGTGACAGAAAGTCATACAGCAGATGTTGCAACTGACCGCAAGTTGAACGCTTGCTATTTTAGATTGTTTAGGAGTGTACAATACAAAAGGACCACACAAACTAATAAGATCCGTTATTGTAGTATGTAACACCGAATTTATCTGCGAAAAATGAAATGATCTTCAGATTTGTACCTCTTTCCTAAATGTTTTAATTACGTTCAACACGTGCTAGGGTCAGATTTTTTGTAGTCAGTCACCACACAAAAGAAGGCGACGTACACGCAAAGTCACATCCAATATAACAAGTCGTACATTTTCCAAAAGTGTTAATGATCAAGTACCCGGTTAAAGATGATGCCATGTTTAAAATTGGAGACGGAAGTTGTTTGACATCTCTCGGTGCATTCTTCTTACCGGCACCTAGGTCTGCGGCCTGTATCACGTACTGTCCACCCTCTCGACTGAGCAAATCAACAATCTACGGGTGAAAAAAATGATCTTTTTAGAGAGTTAAAAAATGGCAATTACATGATTCCATGTAATCAAGTTCAAAGTTCGAATTCCAACCAATATCAACTGAAATGTTTGAACCTTCTCAACTTTATTACACTAGATATAACTGACCTAATAATTTCAAGTATTATTTATAATTGGATCAGACAAGTTCAGCTGTGTTTCCATCCCTAGTTGTATGTTTGAAGTAGGATTCAATTCTAAGAATGTATGTAAACTAAAGTTTCTTTCATTGAGAACAAATTCATTCTGAATTTATAATATCTTAAAAACACGAATGACTTGATCCTTGCTGTTTTTTTCAATTTATATATCACATGCCCTCCCAAATTAAACTCATGACTAACCCAAAGTGGACGAAACATTGACCAACTTTTGATTTGACAGCGTTGTACTCCCAAGTTATTTGGAGACACCAAGTTGCAGGTCCTAAATGCCATCAGGATACGGGAGACCGACTTAAATGCAAACCTTACCTAAAGACCCTGAATAATGAAATGTTGATCACACTGACCTTTTGGCAGAAACGTGTTCAACCCGAACTAAGTGGCAGGAATGCACAAGATGTATGAAAAACTAACCAAACCTCAAAAATGGATCAGAATTATTCAAGCACCAAATGTAGATTACATTAATCTACTTCTGGAGGACAAAAATTGTGTTCGCCAAGTTGCACAAGACTGTGTGACCCCTCGGACAAATGTCCATTAAAGACGGACCTAAATGCAAACATATCTATTGTCTAAAAACAGATTGACGGATGGAGGAACAAGGGTTCTTACTAACAAATGTTTATTATAAAGTTTCTATTATTCTGGTATGATTGTACGGTGAAATTATTTGAAATTTAGATATTGGTTTTCTCTCTATTTTTCAACTATAATGTAATCTTATTTGATAATTAGAAACGTATAACTACTTAAAAGAAGAAAATAAACTTGCTTGATCCTGAAGAGATTGTGGCATGGCCGCATTCACTATTTGCAAATAGTCCACGCACATTTCCAAAATGGAAGCCATGTCTGTTTTACGGCCCCGGATGTAAGGAAGTAGAACTCTTAGCTGGTCACAGCTCTCCTTTATACGCTCTCTGCCAAATAATAGCAAATTATGTTTTTATTTCCATACCTTTGGGGATAACGGTCTTGTTGGCATTTTGCACAAAGCAGGTACGCGATCCATACAGTCTCATGGTTCCTTAACAACGCATCACATTCAATGTTCAAGTACCATACGTTATGTAACACAGACTCTTAGTCAAATTTTACATATTCCCTCAATGAAGTATATAGTAAATTTCAGAGATCATTATAAGAACGAGATGCTATTTAATTAGCTTTTCAATGTAAGAATCATTGATCTACAGAAAACAATAAAACCCCTTTGTAATAAACTGTAGGGGACTCTAATATTTACTACGCTGTATCAATAATGCGGTATACTCGTAGAAAGATGTTATAGTACGCATCAGTGGGAATGGGAATTCGTTTTGTGCTAAATCTAAATTAACGGTGTCAATCTTTGTCCTACCAATTTTCTACTGTATTTTTCTGATACAAGTTAATCCACGAAAACCCTAGAGTATGCACGGTGCTTGAAGAGCACATTTAGCTGACCAAATCAACAAATCATAGGATATAGGTCGCAACATCTACTATTGTGGCAAGACGGTGCAGCGGAGGGATATGCATCAAATCAAATAAGTTGCAATTTAGCCATGAGGTAAATGCAAAAATAGCTTCTCTAATTAACTCATTTTTGTATGCAGATGGACCCCGTATTTTTGTCTAGAATTTTTGCCTGCAGATGGACCCCGTATTTTAGTCTAGAACTTTTGCCTGCAGATGGACCCCGTATTTTTGTCTAGAATTTTTGCCTGCAGATGGACCCCGGATTTTTGTCTAGAATTTTTTCATGCAGATGGACCCCGTATTTTTGTCTAGAATTTTCTCCTGCAGATGGACCCCGTATTTTTGTCTAGAATTTTTTCATGCAGATGGACCTCGTATTTTTGTCTAGATTAAGACTGATAGAATACAAACTGTACACCTTTATCGAATTTCCAGATATCTTCCATATTGTCTGCCAGACAAAGGGAATTTATACTATGGAGACTCCGATGCTGCTGGTACCTTTAGCACAGCAAATGGATTCTCTTTCGTGGAGGCGAGGCGAAAGAGAGGGGAAAAAAAGCTTCTCAAATATTATTCCAACCTTCTAAGTTTTTCCTTGGTGGTGTGGTCCGTAGCACTGGCATGTCTTTGAGTTCTGGAAGCAATATTGCGGATCGAAACTAGGTTAGACATCTTGTCATCTGGAAGCTGGCACATATTTGGAGGAGATTCGATACCACTGTCAATCGAAATGCTGTGATAATAATAATAATGATAATAATAATAATATAATAATAATATTAATAGCAACAATACTAGTGCTTCAAAGTCTCCATTTCGAACATAGTATATTTTGGAAAAAGATATTTGTAGACAAACTGCTTACCATCATATATTTACACGTTTGCAACGCGTCGATTGTCTAACTTCTTGTGAGACGAATTTTCTTTGTCTTTGGTGGAATTGTTTGCGAATTTGATGAAATTGCAAAGACTTGAACTGCTATCCAACATCTTACAGTCTACTTTGCGTATCAGATAACCACATTCAGCTCGTTCCAAGTTGCACGCGAACCCGAATTGATCCCAAAAATGACTGATTTGTTAACTAGTTGATCTACTAACTGACCGAACTAACTATAAAGGAATGAGAGATTATTAAATTCCAAGGCATTGATAGTCATCTTGCCTGAACTGACAGCAACCGACATAGCAAGTTTTGTCAGGATTTGAACCCAAAATACGTTTATTACCAGTCCGGCAACTTACCTATATAAGAACTAAAACAAAGCGTTATCTGTGTAGGTAATTGCAAGTCTTGCTTGCGCAGAATATCACATAATCTGATCCTAACCATCATCCATTAGTTTCCTCCATTACAATACAGTATATGCAGGAAAATATTTACGTAAAAACGGATTACATACAAATCATGGCTTCAGAAAAGATAATTTTTTACTTAAGACCTGTAATTATAATGAAACTAATGAAGTTGTCGACGTCATTTTCTCCTGAGGCCATGCATATGAAAACAAACGACTCTTGTTGTCGTCCTAGGTGTGAATATTTTAGTCGTGTTACATTAAGTCCTTGCTCAACGCTAAAAACTACGTCTCCGACGTCCCACTGATGCTTTAAATAATTGAATCAGTGAAGTTTACACACGGAGAATTCTGTGACTTTGGTAGTAGCTTATTGCCATGACTAAACAACGTATTACAAGACGGCATAGCACGACAATTTTATGAACGTCAGACACTTCACGTATTTTTTTCCCCGCCACATTATCTTCATTTAAGCAAATGTCGGCAGCATAATGACTTCATTATTTTCAGGGTTCAAGAAATTTTTACGAAAATAAGGATAAATAATCGATTCCTTGATACGTAATATTTGGCCAACTCGAATTTTAAACATTAGTAAGTACGTTTTTGTGCTAGGTTCTCATTATTCATTTATTCGTGAGAAACGTATCTAGCTGGAGTTTGACTTTAAAACTGTATATATACATAAAGAGCTAATGCAGAAATTGCTGGAATCCATCAAGTTGCAAGATACGCCAATTTTCAACTGTTTCCATGCACACATAAAAATTTCTCTGAACACATACCTGAAGCTTGACTTGTCCGTTTCGTCAGACATCGAGGCAGGGGTAGCAGGCGTACTTGGGGTAGTCGGAGTTAGAGGGGTGGCCGGATTGGAGGGAGTTTGAAATCCTTTATTGCTCGGAGGTGAGTCCGGGCTCTCTATGATGAAAGGTAAACAATTGGTCAACTAATACTACAAACTAAAAATGTATTAATAGAACTCTGATGCCCAGTAGCAGTGTTTAAAATTGGCCTAAATGTAAACGTTAACCAAGGTGTGAAGGACTGAACTACGGATGGACTAAGTAACACTATATGCCCTTCCGCCGTCTGGGGGTTGAGGGGGGAGGGTGTGAGGGGGTGAGTGTCAAATGTAGAGTAAGAGAGCGTGATTTCAATTTGGTCTGCGATATTGGACGACATTAGAAACCGTTAAAAATACAAATTAACCTATATGTTCTATACATGAATATACCAAAGTTATTTACGTATTTCACTACAAATTTGCAAGGAGCCAAAGCAGCTCAGCTAGTAAGCTTAGGACTCGTACTCCAACGGTCACAGGTTCAATATACGCAAAGGCCGGCACCGTGCTTGAACAATTAAAACTTAAAGCTTAAAGCTAGAAAGCTTAAAACAATTAAAGCAACTTCAGTTACGGGTTACAGTGGCCTACTTTTGCGATAAGATGCAGTATTCATCAGATGCATAAATTTATCAAGTTTCAAGATTTCGGGTATGTACAGGGTGACAAAAAAAGAACAAACAAAACAAATATGCGGACAAAGTCACCGGAATTAGTTCAATAGTTTCCCCTACTTTGTAGAGACGAGCTATACAGTAAGTCAACTAGAATGTGTGGAAGTGCTCGTTATGAAACTGAGCAAGAAACAGACCAAAATTTAGCTATAGAAAAAGCCCGCCTAATAACTGCATTTTTCGACCTAAACAATACGTTTGTTTTGCACGCTAGTTCGTGTACTGCAAGTAAAGGGAAATAACTTGGCTTTGTAAATGGTATCATGGTACTATTTTTGCATTTAGTAGGCTGCTTCCCTTGACTTGGTGGAATTGCCTTTCGTGGTAGGTTTTGGACCATACGATTCAAAGCCTAGAAAGGTAACAGTAGGATTAAATGATAGTAAGCTGGGTATTTAAAGCGCGTCGTTTGATTTTGATCTATTTCATAAATTTATAGTTTTATATAGTTCACGAAAATAAATTAGTTTATATTCATTGATTCAGGCTACATCACTCTCTCATTATATATGTGTGTGTGTGTGTGTGTGTGTGTGTTTAGTGGGGGGATTTATCATATCTATGGCATAAAAAGATCATACAGTTATAGCATACAGTAAATAAATATATCAATATATCTTTACTTTTATTAATTATTTTGCACTTTTTTTCTTTCTTCCTTTTTTTGTCATCAATTATTGATATTAGATATGCAATCTTATTGAGTATGCATTTATTATGATAGGGAATCCACTAGAATTACTTCGTAAACCATGACATAGGACATAATTACTAAACGTTATGAATGAGGGGGATTAAGAAAGGCAAAATTAGAAATGCATTGACATTAATATGCCTTAGGTGAATTTGAAACGACAAGTCTCAAATGGTCAAATATTTCTTAGAAAAATTTTAAAAATATTTTTTTTTTCAAATGGAACTTTGTGTATAAAAGAACAGTTACTGATTAAACTAACATGTTTTGGAACAGTGTGTACGTGGTCAGATTATATTAAAAATGTTTACAAGACGAGACATTTTAAAGATCTGTGTACACCTTTGTACTGCAATTCTATGAAAGCCTCCGTAATTTTTACTACGATAGTTGATAAAATAACTGGAATCCATATTATAATTGGCATTAACTTTCATGGTCAAATGCAGACACTAGACGAGGAGCATTACTTCATTACTAAGCTCAGAAAGTTAGAATTCTATTGAACGGCCAAACATATTGAGTATAAAAAAGAATAAAATAAAACTCTTTAAAAAAATCAACAAGTTTGTCACAAGTTCTACGGCTTCTAAAAGATAAATGGGGATACAGAACATCCAAGCTAGGAAAATATCAAGAACAGAATTAAAGAACTCTATAAAGTGAGATCACGGTAGTACTCTCGGTGGGATGACGATCCGCATAATGTATCACAAAATCAAATTAAATTATTTTATCAGCTATTAAATTCATTACAAGGTTTTATACAGAACATTACAAAGTTTAACAATAAACCCATGTAATTACTGAAAATAACTGATGTGAATTTTGTAGGAGAGGCGAATGAACTATAAAATATTTATTTTATTCCTGTAGTGAAGTTGGAAATATAAAGCAAGCAGTGTGATATTTTTTAAATAAAGTTTCAGTATTAATTCTAGAACTAACCCACACAGATATATTCATGGGAATTTTGACTAAAGCAAACATTTACTTTGTTGTTGTTACTTATATTATATGTATCGGGCTAAGATTATAAATTAAGTTCACCGAACTCTCAAGGTCTTCTCAGAGTTCTCATAAGTCATTTGTAAAATTATATCTATGTAACTGGAAACAAGCTGTAAAGTATAAAATCTTAGTATAATGGCCATCAATCTATGTTTTAAACAAGGTGGGAATTAATGTTATTAAAATGATATAGTAAAATTATACTCGTTTCGTTTTCTTTTTCTGTTTGAACGCCATTTTCCAAAGCACGATAGGCTCCACATGACATATATGGTGGAGAAAGAACCTGGGAAAACCCTGGGAAGAACCACCGACCCACTGGAAGCGCTACTGGCAAACTTCCTCACATACCCAAATTGTCCGAGCACGAAACTCGTACTTACGCAGACGGAGATGAAATGTCAGTGATCTGTGAAGGCGATAGCCTTAAAACACTCGGCCACCTTGTGTCATTTAAGAAATGATGTACAATAATTGCTACATTATGTATTATTGACAGCATGTGCATTATAATTGTCAATACCAATATTGTGACCCTGGTAATTATGCACCGAGAACCAAATGTGATGTCACATCATTTCAAATACTTCAAAACAGATAATGAGGTTTTAATTCTTTTCGAAGATTTAGGTGCGAAAGACACTATCAAGGTCCAGGCTGTCTATACCCAAAGGGGACTGTGGTTAGCCCTCAAGGCAATAACGTGTAAACGTTTCGCGATCTGTAGGATCTATTCCGTCAATTTGAGGATGCATATCAGCAAATACATTTCCATCACGTGATTTCTGTAATGCACATATTCGAACTTACTATGATATTCTAATGGAATACATTTCTTATGGAATAAGCAAGTTTACATCAGAGAACAGACACCCACTTCAATTACGTTCACCCGATTTCTGCTGGGGCAGTTACAGTAAAAATACTAACGGATACGTACTGACACTAGAAAAGTGATATTTCCAGTGTCAAAACGTTAATTAGAAATGAAGGTATATAAACTAAAGTAATTATTAAAGTAGATTATTTTACGAATTCAAGCTGACTAACATTAGTTATAAAGCACAATACACGACTTTAACATCAGGTTGGTTTTAGTAATAATGCCGACAAACAAATCCTTTAAACTAGCATATTTACTTTAAAATAGCATGTATGTTGAAGAACATTGGATTAGCAACATTTTGGTTTAAATAAACGCCGTTTCAAGTCTGTAAGCCACTGCATACTTTCCTAGTGATTGTAACTCTCACAAAACCATAATATGCGCATGTCCTGGCAGTTATGTCCGGTCGATATGTTTCTACATGCACATGCATGTAACAGTAGTAATCAATATCACGACAATTCTATGACTCTTTCACTAAAACTATCCGGTATATTCATGAAACACCTACAGCAACGAACTAATCGCAACTTAAGCGAGGTCCCGCATGCACGTTATAATGGCCGTCAGTAATCCAGTAAACCCAAATGATATAAGTGCTTGGATTACATTGTTGTAATTGTAACTAGTATAAATAACTAGTATAAAACGTTAGTCAACTGCCACTAGAACAAACTATTTATTTTACATTTTTAGTTTACAAAACTCATAAAATTTTTTTTTACAAAAATCCGAAGATTCAGAATTTGTTTTGGATTAACTCCTTCCTCCGCAAAGCTGCGGCTACTCAACCGTCACATAGATGGACTCTATGGTTTTTGAAGACACATGTGCGTGTGTTTTATTTATTTACAGAGGTCGTATCAACATTTTAGGAAATGTTTTCGATCATTTTATGGTGAAACTTTAGAACCTCCAAAATAAAATGTAATTGCTTGTACAAGTGGCAGCTGGCTAACGTTTTCACACGTTATAATTACAATAATGTAATTCGGGTACTCACACGAGTTAAAATTAATCACGACGTATTGTTTCTGCTGTGCTTGTTGAACGTCATATGGCCAGAATACTGCAATGACCAAACGTGATCATAATCTTTGAAACGTAACTATTTATGTTTGTTAGCATGGGGTAGTCCTTAAAGAATTTTACTTGTTCTAAGCATACACATTGAGTGAAAAACCTGAACAGAAGTGAATTATTTTTTGTATGATGTTTTCAGCCGAAATCTCGTGTACAATATTTAGACTCGCTCGTATTTTAAAATCAGTGGTAGTATTAATATTTCGGACGGTTTTGATTACGATGTTTGGTATAAAATAAGACTTCCAGTTGTCCTTCTAATAGACTTGTCCATGCATGGTTTTGATTGCGATGTTTGGTGTCAAATAAGACAGCTTCTAGTTGTCCTCTAATAAACTGGTCATTGCGAGTTTTCATTGCAATGTTTGGTGTCAAATATGACAGCTTCCAGTTGTCCACTAATACACTTGTCATTGCAGGGCAAATAAGTATCATCTTGTCGTTCATGACCAGCATTACTTTCTTTTGGTACAAATGCCAACAAACCAATCAGCGCGAGTGGAGTAGGATTCAGGGGACATTAGCACCAGTGTAGGAAATAAAGGAGGGGTGTTGTTTGTATTCACATCGTTACAAAGGTTAGTACAAAC
>JAECUM010094021.1:0-57015 GCA_016617855.1 Megalonaias nervosa | reverse complement strand
AAATTAAATTAAATTAAATTTTCGTTCGATGTCCTAACGTCTGATTGACAGTGAAGCTAACTCCTGTCGTCGTGCTTTTGAACGATTTTTTTGCTCGGGTACATGTTTGCAAATTAGGAAACGCTTGTCTTTGCAGCAATGTGTGCCTGAGTATGTGGTAGTGTTTTTGAAGTTACCTTGGCACTTACCAGATGATCTACGGTACACCAGCTACAGGAACTGAAATATGGCCGCAGAGGTCTCGGCAACGCTTAATTAAGCGTATTTGGATGCAAATTTTTTATCTGGGACGCAGAAAATCACCCATGCAGGAGTCCTCAGTACGCATGCAAATAGCTGGTCGGCAAATTCAAAGACTTGCCAGTCCTTCTTCAACCACCAACTATGTGGGAGAATGTGTTCATTAAATCATTTTAGCTGTGATGACTTTACAATGACGTAATTCAGTGATTAAAAGATCCCCAGATGTGCCTGCTGTATATATAAGAGTACATCAAAAGAACGCGATGCAGTAGCATGGTGGCAAATTCAAAGCAGCTTGGGTGGGAAAATGTGCTGATATTTACAATGACTGAATTCAGAGGCAGAAAGACCCAGAGATGTACATATGGTTATTATAAGAGTACACCAGAATTTTAGCTTCCATTGTTGTGCTCATTTCTGATTGTAGCCAAATAAATAGTGCATGCAACCTCGAAATCAAGACTTGGACAAAACGTCGTTGCAAATTTGGACAAGTATTTTGGGGTTAAACGGCAAACTGACAAAGATTTTAATGAGATTCAGAAGAGTACTAAAGTTTCTAGAACTGATAGTTTGGATGGGACAGTAGCCAAGTGTAAGAAACAGTGTGATGCCTGGCTTAATGTTTGGAATAAGACAAACAAGAGTTACACCGCTGTCGGGCTATTCTACGCATCTTAGGTCACCAATATTGGCGCAAAACGCATACCGAATTAGACTGATTGACGAAAATAAACTTCTGCAATGCTTACCAACTGAAAAGCGGCAACTGTCACCAGAATATTCTGTTCAAAATAATACTAATTTTGGACAAACGGGATACCACCTCTATATTTTCATGACTCGCTATATGGCGACCTATTCTCCGCATGGCTTTGAAAAGATGTAATGTTAATGCATCAGGCTATGAAAATAAAAAATAGAACCCTTCAAACAAAAATTCAAGATAAATTGCAATGTTGCTATGCCGTGTGAAGTTTTGGCTAGAGTCGTTCATCTGGAGTGGCTATTATTAATTTTAAACCTAACATAATTTTTATAAAATATGAAACTGATTTTGACGGTAGAATAATTTGTGCTGACATTAAGTTTAATAATATACCATACCGTGCCATAAATGTATATGCCCCCATCCCCAATTCGGAGAAAAGTGAATTTTTTACTTCGTTGTTCACATATCTAACGGGACAACACAATCTCATTCTTGCAGGAGACTTCAACTGTGTTCTCAACTCAGTCCATCCATTGAAATCTCTTATATCTAACTTTAAACTAATTGACACCTTTCGCAAATTGAACCAATCATCAAAAATGTACACATGGTATCGAAACACACTAGACCCCTCACTACCAATGTTAGCAAGCAGACTTGATCGACTATATGTTTCTAAAAACATAGCAGATTTCATCATTAATTCGACCATCGTTAACTTCACTCAATTTGACCACGATGCAGCAATTTTAACTATGGCATGCAACTCATCAATATCATATGGTACTGGGTACTGGAAATGCAATAACTCGCATTTAAACCATACTACATTAAAAGCACTCATTACGGACCTAATACAGAGAGAACTAAAATATCATAACCTTACACTAGAATATTGGGATGAGCTAAAACTCAAACGTAAAGAAGAAATCATTCGATACTCCAAACAACTTTCATAAATGAAAAACTCTGCAATTAAATAATTGAAAAAAAAGACTACCAATATCTAAGACAGAAATATGATTTAATTAATAATGAAGAACATTTCTTTCAACTAAAAGAACTCCGCATGTCTATCAGGGAATTACAAAATGAAAAATATATAGGATCAGTCATTAGGAGTATAGCAAAAATTTTAGATAATAACGAAAGACCGAGCCAATTCTTTTTTCAATTAGAAAATAAGAAGGGTTCCCAGAAAACTATCACTGAAATTGAATATAATAACGTGACTTTTAACTCTAGTGCTGATATTTTAAACTGTTTTAAAAAGTTTTATTCAAATCTATTTACCACTGAAACAATGGATGAAGAATTATTTGAAGAATTTTTAACTGGGTTTCCCCAGTTAACCGCAGAGGATAACCATTTTCTCAATGGACCAATTACCAAAGCAGAAATTTGGAGATCATTAACTATGATGGAACCAAATAAATCACCTGGACCTGACGGTCTCACAAAAGAGTTTTACGTCACGTTTTTTTTTTGCTACTGGCTGGCCAGTCTGTTTATACAATTTGATCTTTGAATCAAACACTCTGTCTGATTCACAAAAATTATCCTATATTACGCTATTATGTAAGGATCCTCAAAATTCAGATAATATGAAAAATTGGCGACCTATCTCCCTATTAAATTTAGACTACAAAATTCTATCTAAAGTTATTACTAATCGACTTGGAATGTTATGTCCAAAATAATACACATGGATCAAACATGTGGAGTTAAGGGTCGATCTATTTTTGACAATGGTCACCTTATACGAAATATTGGTGACTACATAGAGCAAAAAGAATTATCATGTGCATTTATATCCTTAGATCAGGAGAAGGCATTTGATAGGGTAAATTATCAATTTATGTTAAAAACGTTAGAATCTTTCGGGTTTCACCCCGATTTTATTAAATGGATCTCAATTTTCTATACTTACATTCGTTCATCAGTTGTAATAAACAATTTTATTTCAGATTCCTTTTTAATTTCCAGAGGAGTTCGTCAAGGTTGCAGTCCCCCCCCCTTTTATACGTAATAGTGTATGAGCCTTTTGCAATTAAAACTCAAAACGACCCAGAAAGTATAGGTATTCATGTGCCAGGTGCAACAGAGGCCTTTAAGATCTCCCTTTACGCGGACGATAGTACGGGTTTCTGTTGCACGGACAAATCGATCGAACGGTATTAATGTACGATCGCGCTTCTGGCGCCAAGGTAAACTACACTAAATCTAACGGTATGTTCATAGGAAAATGACGTAACCGCAGTGATCACCCTTTCGGCATTTCTTCGATCAACAAACAAAAATTGTAGGTTTTCATTCTGGCAACGATTTAAATAACGATGATCATTGGAATAAAAATGTTACTAAACTTACGAATATGCTATTACTCTGGAAACGTAGAAATTTGCCTCTCATTACGAAGTCCCACGTTATTAATCTTTTAGCTTGCAGCAAAATCTTGTATACTGCAACTGTGATTGATCTACCTAAACATTATGAGAATCTAATAAATAGGAGTATCTTCACATTTTTGTGGAATTCTAAATTCGAACCTTTTGCTAGAGCCATATGTACCAACCCACTCCACGGTGGGGGTTTAAACATCACCCATTTGAAATGTAAAATCCAAACAAGACATATACAACATACCCAAAAATTACTCGATGACGAGTATTCAGCCAAATGGAAAGATTTTGCAAGATACTGGATCGGTTTACAATTAAGATCTTTCAACCCTAATTTAGGCCTTAACAAATTTACTCATACACTATACGTACCGATATTTTATCAAAAGTGCATAACCATTTTCAAAGAATTTCATAAAACAATCCTGGTCTTCATTTTGGTCAAGTCCCTACAAAACTTTATTACCAAGGACAATTACAAAACTGCCTTCTTGAACCTAAAATAACCAAATTATACGACCTAAACTTCGTCAACATTTGGAAAAACCTGCATAATAAATTTTTAGACCCCATCACTAGAGATGTGTGTTTTAAGACCGTACATGACATTTTACCGGTTAACTACAACATGTTTTTAAAAAAGATTTCTAAATCTAAGTTATGCACTTTTTGCAGCGGCATTGAAACTTCTGGTCATTTATTTTTCGAATGCAAATTAATACTCCCTTTACAACAGCTCATTATCAAATGGTTGAAAAAAATTTTCAAGAAACTCCTTCAATACCTTTTATACTTTCCTTAAATTCGGTCTTATCCCGAATGGGGCCTCGTTCCCAGAACCTGAATTCGAGGACCTGTGCCTTTTATTATGTGCTGAATATAAATATGCCATATGGATTAAACGTATACAAGCATATTATCATAAAGAAGTGGTAACTAGTAACACCTTGTTATCCTTTCTCTCTTGATTAAAATGTAGAATCAGAGCTTACTTTTCCAGGCTTAACCTAGTTCACTTTACAGATAAATGGTTTTTAGCTGGATTATTCTGTTCTCTTTAATTTTGAATTAGTAATTGACATAAGTGTAAAATAATACTCACTACTTACCTTTCGATTTAGGTAAATCCAATTTTATATCCTTTTAGAATCTCTCCTTATCTCTCAATACACAGCCCTTTTGCCACAATGTTTTAATCCATGTATACCTTTAGTTTAAGAATACCCCAAGTTGCATGTGCTAACATTCTCCTTTTCTTCGTATCAGCTTTTACTGCACTTCACTGGTCTATCAGTTTTACATGACGTCTCTTGCTTATATCTTTTTGAATACACTTTCTATTTCAATCAATATAATATCTGTTTTTTAAAAAATTGATTAATGATTTCAATATTTCCATTTCCGAGTAAATTTATTATATGTTTCGCAAACTAAATGTCAAATAATTTACAATGTCAACTGCAAACAATCTTTTTATGTATAACTTCTTCACCTGGGTGCAATGTGTGCTAATACCATGTACATTTTTATATGTGTGTGCGTTTTTAAATGCATGTATGAGCAGTAAGTTGGAAAAAAATCTGGCTATGGAAATAAAATACATTACTTTGGACTCTTTCTGTCAGCATTTCAGTGGATAACTAGGTTATGTTTATAGCTGGTTTTACAGAATTCAGTATAACAATGCCACTAAAAGGCATGAGCTATTAAGCAAACTAAACAGATCTTGTAAAAAATTTAGGAAAAGTTCATTACTTTATTTTAAAACATAAGCTATTATGTTGAAAAATCAACAATGAATAGGATGTAATGTGTTTACAACGTCTCATTTATGGGGAAAAAAATTACTAAAGAATTTAGAAACATATTATACACCCGGGAATTTCTTGAGAATCCGTCAGATCAAGTTGACAAATTAGCAGACAATAAAGTAGGTGTGGGACAACTTGCAAAATTAGAAACTTGGATTAAGATACAGCAGTGTTCTAACTTAAACAGTTCTATCGTTTAAATAATGTATTTTATTTGTATGATTCTAAATGTTTTTCAGGGTTACAAGTTCAAGAAGGTCATGGATTGGGTCTTCATGTTGACATTTTAGAAATCACATTTTCATACTCATTTAGAATAGAGATGTGGGTTATTTTTGTACACTTTTTGAATACATGTATTACTTTCCTTAATTAAAGGACAGTCGTTCTTACTTGACACATTGTATTTTCAACCAAAATAACATGTGATCCAATGTTTACAGAAATTGTCGTTGCGCAGAATTACCTGATGCGCAGAATAGGCCGACACGGTTGTACATGTCAGTGTTATAAAGAATGTAGAAATTAAACTCAATGACAACAAACAGTTCTTCTAATCTGCAAAGTTCAATGTTTTCTGGGAGGGGACTGCAATTTTTGCTGGTGGGACTCCTATTTTTACCAAACTGGGAGTCCTGGACTCCTAGTTTTAAAATTCTAGCGAGACCTTTGATGACCTTCAGAAGTTCGGAGGATTTGATCTGTGTCAATGCTTCCGAAGGATTTGTTGTAAGTTTGGTGCATCGGGGTGGAAAGTAACCACGAAGGGGATGCGTTTACTGATTTTCTTTGTTTTATATTTCAGGAGGGCTCATCTGTCGAGGTGTCTAGTTATATCAGTAGCCTTCTCGATGTAGCTATTTCTGTATCCTCTCCTTCTAAGGACCTCCTTGGGCTCAAGTCAAGATTAAAATAGTCGTATTACAGTAAACAATTCAAAATAAAAACATTTACACCTTAACCTTAGTTTTCATTTGGGTTTTGTGCTGTTAACGCCATCTTTCGGCACTTTACAGCAATGGCAGCAAGCATATTTGGTGGAAGAAGAACCCCTTTAGAACCCATGGTGGAACCACAGACACAAAAGAAAGCTGCTGGCAAGCTTATTCGAATTCCCATGTTGGTTACACCATAAGACAGAATTTTAAACTGTTAATTTGCGAATGAAAGTAAATCTACCTAGGATAATGTTCAACACATGCTACCACCATGCTTTGTCAACAATATGACATAGCAGTGTATCACGATGATTACCAGTAGGACGTAATGTTTAAGCAAAGCTGTTGTTAAGAATGCTCTGACAAACAAGTCATGCAAACAACACAGAACAACACAGAATCATTCTAAATCTGTTAAGTCTATTTGTTCTAAAGTCTTTCAACATTTGTAGCTGATGCAATAACCGACTTTTATCATGGTTTAACAATGCACCAAATTACAAAATGAGGGACTAAATGCATGTTCTGGCCAAAGTAATCTGTCCATTTTCAATTCAGGTGCGTTTGTTAATGTTGCTGTGATTTTTTTTTCTTTTGGGGACGGGTTTTTATTTTTTGGGGGGTCTTGGTTTTAACGTCATGTTTAACACGTTACTGGTTATACCAGGCCTAGGAAATGGCAGCTAGATGCCTTTCCCAAACCTACATTGAGGCAGCCAACCAGGGCTGACCTGTGCAGATATCAAACCCATAACCCTTGGATTACGTATCAGACGCTCTACCAACTGAACTATCTGGATCTGAACGTTTCTTGTGGAAGGTATGTGGCTGTTAATACCTGTCTAAAAAAACATTTTTTTTTAAAATGTAACTTGTCACCAGCTATAGAAATGTCACAATCTTAACAGATCCTGTAGGAGAAAAGAGATTGCTGAAACCTGTCTACATCAACATTAGTATCAGAAAGCCTGTCACCATCTAAAGATGTTTCAACCTCAGCATGTCTTGTGGGTGGACAGTCGCAGCTATAACCTGACAAAATCATTTATTTTTATGCAACATATTCACACGTGTATCAATTTCAACATGTATTGTGGGAGAAAAGTGGCTGCTTAAACCTGTCTAGAATATCATCATTTTCATGTAACTTATCACCATCAATAGTGTCCTGTATATTTAATTTGTATTATGTGATTGACCTTTGTCCATAATTGATGGTAGGAGATTGGGCCTAGCTGACTAATGTCTTTTTCTGTAAACAAAATATTAAGTAGATAATTTTTGCCTTTGTTTGTAAATTACATTTTAAGGTAATTATTATTTGTTGGTAACCATGTTTGTTTGGATTTGGGTTCAGGACATTGATTTTCCTCTTGGGAATTCCTGTTCTACCTGATCATGACCATGTTCTTTACTAAGGTTTTAATAATAGACCTTATCTTGTTTATAATTTAATGAACTTTTGACCCTCATCCTGGTCTTCTTATTGTTTTTATGTTTTATACTAAGGTTGTTTGCATCAGAATTATTTATTCCTATCTTAATATCTTAAGCAGAATCAGTCCTTTAGTTGCATTAAGTTTTAATTTTTGACAGTATTTATTTCAATTATTCTTTGGAATTACAAACTACCCAATAATATTTTTGGATTAAATCACTATTTTGGGATTATTGTGAATTAATTTAGAGACATTTTGGATTATATCATTGTGATATGTCAAGACTGTAAGCACATCAACACTATTCCAGGCTATATGTACATTAGCAAATTCGAGATTGGAATTCATTTGGAACACCAACTGAATTAATTCAGAATACTCTATACTTCTAGACTTGTGATAGAACTTTTAGGACTTTCTGGGATTTAATTCACAATACTGCAAGTTCTTTTTAAATTTTCACTTTGTATGCTGGACTGCTGTCTTGGCGTAAGTGGTTGGAGCATTTGACTTGGATGCAGGAGGTCATGAGTTCAAACCCCAGCTGAGTCATACCAAAGACTAATAAAAATGGTAGTAGCAGCTGCCTTGCTTGGCACTCAGCATTAAGAGGTTATTGTTAGGACTGGTTGGCCTGGTGTCAGGATAATGTGACTGGGTGGGATATAATGCCATATGTCAGCAGTGTGACAACACTATAAACTGCTACACTGCATATAGCATAGTAATATGACTGAAATTGTTAAAGATACATTAAAAATCCAAATCAAAAACACACACTATTTCTAGGGAAATAAATTATTTGTTGAATTTTACTAAACCTGTTGGTTTTCACTCTTTTCTGTTCCTTAGTTTAAGACCATGGAGTCGTAACTATAAACATGTCTCAATCTCAACATGTCTTGTGGGAGCAAAGTGCCCATGAAAACCAGCTGAGAACATAATTTTTTTTTCATGGAACTTGTCTTCATCTCCAGACATGTCTCAGTCTCAACATGTCTTGTGGGAGGAAAGTCACTGCTAAAACCTGCTTGGAATATCATTATTTTCATGACATTTGTCACCATTAACAGATATGTCTTGATCAGAAAAAGGAATCTGGCTACAAAAACCTGCTTAAAACATCATAATTTTGATGGAACTTGTCATCATCTCTGTTTCAAGTCTTCATTACCACTTAACCTTTCTGGTTAAATCAGTCTCAGAATTCAGTCTTAAATGTGGTTTGCACAGCATGACCATACTGGGAGAGAGAATAAACTTCCTCAGTGGAGGGCTGTTAACGTATATAAAGGGAGCTAGCATGTAGATACATTTGACAGAGATTTAGTTTTGACATTGTTGGTGTGCAGTTACTATGATGACCTTTAACCTCCTTTAACCTCATCCAATTTACCCAAATAATAATTTTTGTAAGCACACAGTTTAGGTATTACATGCATGTCAAATACTTTACAGAGATAGAAAAAAATAAGCTATTATTCTAGTGTAGTTAATTACGATTTTGTTAGTTAGATAGTAGATACAATTATAAAACTAGTGCAGCAGAGAATGCTATTGCTCTGAAGAAAGAATAAAAGATCACAATGTGAGAACAAACCATGGATGAATCATTACTACAGAAAGAAATGCAAAGACTATTTTCTCTGTGAAAACCAATATTGATGTTGGAACCGTGAATAAACAAGGCAGAGTGTATAGAAGGCAGTAAAAGATAAAAAGGTCATAAACCAACAATTTCACTTATATAAACATTAGGGTTTTAAAAAAACAAAAAAAATGTGCAGTTTAAAAATCAGGCATCTGAAATCTTACTGGTCTTTAATTAACAGCCACATGAAATGTGATAGCATTTCACAATGTTTCGATGGAAAAATTTCATGAACATTTCAAATGGCTAAACAGCTATGTTGACAACTTTGCACTGATATATATTAATGCATCATCAATACAAGCTAGAATCCATTGCTGAATGAAGACAAAACAGAGAGAAATCCCTGCTGCAATTTGTAATCTGACCAATAATAAGGCATGTGAAGTCCCTACTGCTATTTGTAATCTCAACAATAATACGGCATGTGAAGTCCCTACTGCTATTTGTAATCTCAACAATAATAAGGCATGTGAAGTCCCTACTGCTATTTTGTTGTTGTTATTGTAGGGTTTAATGCCATTTTTCAGCACAAGATAGGCTATACATGGTGGCCAGTATCAATAGTGGTGGAAGAACCTGGGAAAACCCCGGAAAGAACCACCGACCCACAAAAAGCTACTGGCAAGCTTTCTCACATACCCACATTGGCCGAACCTGAAACTCGAACCCACACAGACAGAGGTGAGACGGCAGTGATCTGTAATGGACTGCTACTGTAATCTCAACAATAATAAGGCATGTGAAATCCCTACTGCTATTTGTAATCTCAATAATAATAAGGCAAGTGAAGTCCCTACTGCTGTTTGTAATCTAAACAATAAAAAGGCATGTGAAGTCCCTACTGCTATTTGTAATCTCAATAATAATAAGGCATGTGAAGTCCCTACTGCCATTTATAATCTCAACAATAATAAGGCATGTGAAGTCCCTACTGCCATTTATAATCTCAACAATAATAAGGCATGTGAAGTCCCTACTGCTACTTGTAAATTCAACAATAATAAGGTATGCAAAGTCCCTACTGCTATTTGTAATCTCAACAATAATAAGGCATGTGGAATTGATGAAGTGATCCAAGAAGTTTATCAATACTTCTGAATATGTAATTTTACCTGTAGTTGTTAAATCATTTAATATCAATTAATGGTAGAGTTTGTTCCAAGCAATTGGTGAAGTGAAGTAACTAATCCTATTTACAAGATAAAGGGTCATGTCAATGAGACTTGCAAAGGAGATTACCGTATTGGGTTGGTTTGGTTGAGACTTGCAAGGGCGATTACCTTATTGGGTTGGTTTAGAAAACTTTACATGGCAGTTGTAAATCTGAGACTTATGGAATATTGCAATGATCTACGTATTCTTAGTAAGAAACAAGCTGGCTTCAGAAATGACTGTTCTATGGTAGATTATATTTACACATTAAAGTGTCTCATTGACTTATTTATTAGTAAAGGTATGAATTTGTAATGTGCCGTAATTGACAATAAAAAAGTATTTTATTCTGCTAATAGATGTGCACTCTGATAAAAGATTTTGTCTTGCCATATTAATAGAAAAATTTTAAATATAATTTTCAATATGTACATAAAAATAAAGACCAAATCCTGTGTATAAAAAAATTTGCAATACTTGAAGATTTTCTTTTGTAATGTAGGTATCAGACAAAGGGAAAATAACCGTTATTAATTGCAATGTTCCTCAATGCTATGATTAACAATATGTCAAAACATTACACTGGTTTACCAAAAGTTAGCAACATTTTATATAAGGTGCATGACAATAAGAATGTTGAGATTTCCTTTAAATTGTTTTTCACTGCTATATGCTGAAAAATGTTATATTTGCAAAAACTGCAAATCAATTCCAATAGCCTTAGTTTGTCTGAATATTGCAAAGTATAAAAACTATTAATAAATACAGAAAACAAAAACTGACCCAAGGCCTGATATCATTCACCTGACTTGCAGTTGACCAGTTTGCTAAACAAGCTGATGTAGCATCGTAGCAACAAAACCTAAAATATAAATTTCTATTAGGCTTTATGTCAAGTTGGTTTTACCAAGTTTAGTCTAGATCAATAAAAATTCTTTCCATAGATAAAAGCGTAATTAATATGCATAGTCTCTTGCCTGAAATCAAAGTCATCCAAGAGCTTTAAAAGTTACATTCTTTAATTTGTGGTCTACAAAGTCATATAACTTTCACACTAATTACAATTCACATGTTTATTTTTTACAACCATGGATTTCTTTGCTCATGATAGTTAAATTATAAATATGGAAATGTTTCATGAAAAAAGCAGTTTGGGGCATTTGATATATTTTATTAAAAGCTAAAAGTAAACAATTTAAATTACAAATACAAATGTGTGAGTAATGGTATTGAATATATTAAATGCCATTAAAACAATGCATAAAACATGGCTATACTAGTAACTGTCAAACTCTATTTCATCAAACATGTAAAACATGCTTCCAAATATTCATGAATTTTATATATGCTAAAGATTGAGAAAATAATCCTCTGCAAATAAATTTATAAACTTAGACAGCTTTCATAAGAAATATGCTCTTAATGAGAAAATTCAATCTCAGAGAAAAGCATAATTAGTAGCAAAAACAAATAGAATTATGTAAATAACTCATCCAAGACTTATATATAATTTTAACACTGCATACATTTTATGCAAGTCTGCAACTGTACATTGCCTCTAGCATCAACGTATCTACTCAAATGTTTCCTCATTTCTAAAATGTCTGTTCTGTTTCCTTGTCCACTCACAAAACATAATTACAATAGTGACTAAATATTGTAATGATTTATTTGTTTTACAAACTCATCTTGCAGTCAATTATTTTGTCTAATTGAAGTGTTACTTATCATATTTCTATTTTATACTTTTTTCTTTTATAAATTACAAATTATTAATTTTAATCCCTAAGGTGCATTATTTTGCTTTTTTATTGTTCTACTGAAATGTCAGCATCTTGTAATCTAGAAAAATAATTGTTTTATTTAGTTTGGGGAAGAACTCATTGAAACTCAAAACCTGTGATTATCAATAATCTAATGGGTTACTTCCCATGCATTCCTCTAGACACTGAACAAAGGATGTTAGAAGTGAAAACAAACTGTTGAAATGAGAACCATTTCTAACTGTGCTGAATTTCATTACTAACCCAAGATCTTGCTCATAATAAAACTCACTATTTACTAAGTCTGATCAAAATCTTATCAGAAAAATAAACACTAAAGTGTTGTTAAGCTCAGCAAGTCAGATGCAAGATCACTTCATCATAACTGTACACATTTAAGATCCTTGTGATTCAAGTCTATTTACAAAGTTTATTCAAAAGTAAACAGGAAATACAGTCTCAAGAGTGGAAACACATCCAGCCAATCAGATGCAAGATCGCTTATTAATATGCTTGATGTTCAGATCTCTCACTCAGTGCTTGTTGCAAATTGTGTCATTATTCAGTTTGACACCTGTTTACACATCAGAATACTTCAGCTGGAAACAAAGGTTCTTAAACTAAATTTGATTAGCACATTAGGCCCTGGAACAAGCATTCTGTCGTAGATTACACATCTGGATACTTCAGCTTGATATGAAGGTTCTTGAACTAAATTTGGTTGTCTTATTAAGCCATGGAACAAACATATGTCATAGTTTTAAACTTGCATTCATTAAGGAAGTTTTACAAATGCTTGTTTAAAAATACAGGCTACCTAGAAAACCCCAAAATGGCTAACTAGCAACATGGTTCATCTTCTGATGACAATTTGTTTGGTAAATACTGGCTGATGATGTTGATGACAAGTTGTTTTGCAAACACTGGCTGTTAATATTGATGATAAACAATGATTTTTAGAACTTTGAAGATTATTGGAGCTGGGAAAGTGTTACTGGAAATACCAGTGAGAGATCTGAACATCAATATAAAACTTGGGATATGGGTTTATACCATCAAGAGCTTGGATGAGTGCAATAGTGACCTGTATCCAAGTATATTAATAAGCGATCTTGCATCTGATTGGCTGAATGTGTTTCCACTCCTGAGACTGTATTTCCAGTTTACTTTTGAATAAACTTTGTAAATAGACTTGAATCACAAGAATCACAAAACTGAGTATGAGAGAGAGAGAGAGAGAGAAGAATCATGTGCAGTGCATAATACTTTATTTTCTGCAAGTTTTATGCTATGCAGTCTCACATGAGTACGTATATCATCATTTTTATTTAAAATTTACATGCACCTCATTCTTCTATTATATAACTGCCCCCAGTTTCTTTCATCTATCCAGGTCAGTCTGGCGTCTTCTCATGCAGACATGATAATGTGATTATTTAGAAACTAAAGCCAGTTTTGACAAATGGGAAATAAACTTATATTTTAATTTCTCATTACATTTTAATTGTAATTTATGGGCCATTACAGGATTTGCCCATTTTTAAGTTCTAACCTAGCCATGAGCTGTTTTGTGAGCTTCTAAATGCACTAATCTTACAGACTTTAAACAACTGGCTTACTAAAGATTATTTTGTTAATGATTATTTTGAAACATATCATTGATATCGAGGTGACTAGGTGATAACTGCTAATAATACAATCTGTCTGATTTCTTTGACAGGTATGTCATTGATATCAATGTGACTAGGTGATAACCATTAATAATACAACCTGTCAGATTTCTATGACAAGTGTGTTTGGAAATAAAAACTATTCTTATCTAATGGTTAGCTTGCTGGATTTCATTAAAGCCTAATCAACATACCAAATATTTAGTACCCACAGGTGTTGTTTATCATCTACTTTTTATGTGATAATTACATCAAGCCAATACAAAATAAATGTTTGGCAAATAATGAAATGAATAAGAATAAGTTGTCTTGAATCAATCTTAAATGTCAGATTGTGAAAAAATTGTTTGAATGTATGCTGCTCATTTCAAGGTTACACATGGAATCTGACATGTAAATGGACCCAACATTCCCCAGAAAAAAAGCAAAAAGTGATATCACAGAAACTGGAATATTTCTGTGATGGACTTGGTCTTCTTACTGGATGGATACTTAAATCTTTATGAAATCTTAAGTGGAAAAGTAGATAAAGAAAAACTTATGACATATTAAAATGTAATTAAAATTAAGTTAACATAGTTATATTCCTAGTTATTTAATTTTTCAGTTCAAGGTCATTTATCTAAGCATCTCTAGCTCTCTCTCTCTCTCTCTCTCTTAACTGTAGATTTTCCAAGAACCTATCTATCCTTCAAGCTGTCTATCAATACATGTGTCTTTCACTGCTCTTCTAACTATATCTGTATTCCATCATTTGCCCACCTATATATCTACATATTACATTTAGATGTATCTTTTGTGTCACCTACATATCTACATATAACATTTAGATGTATCTTTAACATTATCTACATATTTATCTACATACACTACACATATATGAACATAAATTTTAAGGTGCAAAAAGAAAATTAAACTAAAATTTTCTTTATTTCTAATCATAAATAAATCACAATTTTCTTAAAACATCAATGTTTCTTTTAAGTTTTCCTCAGGGTGTGATTATGTTCAAGCTCAAATCTCCCAAGGTCAAGCTGACTTTTATTAAAAACTATTAAAGCCCTGTGATGTATTAGTTTTTGTCTAAACTGGTTCAGAAATAGGGAGTTAAGAGGATTTCAAAATTACACAATTACTGTATATGTGCATAATACTCAGGCAGTTAGACTGATTTCCTGTTTCAGTCACTGTGAAACAAACTCTTGTAAATTGAGACTAGGCTAGTGATTGACTAGTGATTGATTGACTAGTGACTAGTGATTGATGAAAAAAAACAGTAAAATATCCAGCATATTTTATGGAGTATTCTAGTGTGATTGTAAATAACACTTATCAGTCTCCATGGTTAATTTGTTTTGGATTGTGTGTGTGTGTGTGATTCAGATTTTCGACGTAGCTTTAACAATTTTTCAGTCATATCACTATGATGTCTGCAGTGTGGCAGTTTACAATGATGTCTAACACTGGGGCATCATGCTGCAAACATGTAGCAAACAATGTCACACCCAGTCACATTATCCTGACACTAGGTTGACCAGTCCTAATACTAACCTCTTAATGCTGAGTGTCTAGCGAGGCAGCTGTTATTCCATTTTTGTAAGTCTTTGGTATGACTCGGCTGGGGTTTAAACCCACAACCTCCTGCATCCAAGGTGTATGCTCTAACCAACAGGCCACTGAAGCAGTCCCAATTTGTGTTGAAATTAGTTTAAATGTGTGTAGACAAACATACTAAATTATCAAACTTTTCACAGATGGTGAAATTCAGCAGAAGAGCTTAAACAAAAATTTTTTTTACTGACATGATTGCATATGCAACAGTTCTAAACATGATTACTAAAGAATTTTTCAATCTAAATTTAATTTACATTTGTATAATATATGTCATTATTGGCCTGTAAGACAATACTATTGTAAATTTAGACCTGGAAATCACAGAGTACCGCTGAGTGATAGATTTTATGGGATCTATGTTAATAATAGATGGTGTCACTTGTGCACTTTAGATGATTTTAATGAAGAATATCACTATTTCGTGAACTGTCCAAACTTTTACGAGTGTTAAAATTTTGCACCAGGGAATTTCTATTTACATTAATGTTCCTTCAAACTAAAAACTTTTTGCAAGAAAAATAAAAGAACCACTCTTTTAAAATGTTCAGCATGTTAAAAATAAGAAATCTTTTACATAACTGTGTAGTTAGTATTATTTGTGGATATGTTTCTTGTTCCATTAATACATTGCTTCAACAGCCTTCTGTATATAACATTATTTACTCTATTTAAAACAGCAATAAAATAGCAATATTAAACTGAAAGATGTTATATGGTGATGACAAACCCTCTACAGGATTCTTGAGTTTTTATATATGGTTTTTTTATATATGGTGCTCCCATACCCTATATAGTCTTGAGGCTTTTATCAACCCACCTTGAAATCTTGTTACATATAGAACAAAATTTATGTGGATATATTAACCTAAATAATTGTGGTCAGGTGATACTAACTGTTGATAATTTTAATATTACTAGTAGTAAATTATGCAAATTAACACTGAACAATAATTATCTACTTTTAGCGAATTGACTTTATGTCCTTATCCTGAGCTCTATGTGACATGAGCATTTACATCTCTTCTACTACCATTTCCTACTTGGATTAATGAACAGAAGTTCTATTTATTCTTATAACATTAACTTTTATAGGTAGCAAAGAACCATTTCTATTATAATTTATAACCCATGACTATTATGAATGCAAGTTTTTTAATCAAGAAAGTAGTATATATTCCTTACTTTGAATAAGGTGGAATATATTGAATAAGGTACAATACATTACATACTTTAAATAAGGTACAATACATTACATACTTTGAACAAGGTACAATACATTACATACATTGAATAAGATACAATGCATTACATACTTTGAATAAGGTACAATACATTACATACATTGAATAAGGTACAATATATATTCCATACTTTGAACAAACAAGCAATAAGATACTATATGAAATCTCAGACATTTTGACAAAAATTAAAGCATTTGAATGCAGCACTTCATTATAGCACTAAACGTTGTCACAGCTGTAGATTTTCCATGGAATCCACACATTCAATGCCGGCTTTAAGCTGTAGATTATCCATGGAATCGTCACTTTTAATGCTGGGTTTAGGCTTGAGTCTTTTTTCAGCTTGTTTACGTAAAGCTGTGTTCAACACTGAGGCTCCCCACATCCAAAGCCCTTCAGGTATCATGTTACACAACCAGGCCTATGGAAACATCAATAGAATAAGCTTTCATTTACATATCTCTCTCTCTCTCTCTCTTTTAAAGGGAGTTACAAATGAAACAAGGATTGGTATTAAAAGTTTTGGCTGTTTTAAATTGATCCATCAATATAATTAAATTGTGACTTTGGTGTTGATGACAGTTAATAATGAAACCAACATAGGATAAGGTGCAATATTTACAGCAAATTTTGCAAAGAAAAAGTAAAAAGTCATTTATATTGGAAAGCTGCTGAAGTCAAGCAGTATACAGCTATTATCTTTATGTTGGTGTTATGACAAGGATGGATGATTTGTTTTCAGTCTTAAAACAAGGTCAATAATTGTTCTATCATACTTAAGGAAAGTGATATTACCTGCACAAAAATTGGTCCTAATTTAGAAAAAAATTAAAGAGTAGTCCAAATATCTGGAGAAACAAAGGGTAATATAATGGTCACGTGACATAATGGTCATGTGACAGTGAATATAATGGTCATGTGATAATGGTATGTGCACATGAGGATAGTAAGATGTGACCTTGAGAGTAATATCAAGACATCTGAGAGGAAATTCTCTTTCTTCAGGAAATAAACATGTTGAATGTCATGCATTTAATTTCCAACAGTGACATACAGGATTATAAAAATAGGGTGTAATGAAATATCTTTTTGTCATGATCTTGATGCATACAAGATTAAGTAAATACTTGATATAATGCTTCACACCTACACATTCTACTTTGCATGTATAATGTCCAAACCCCTTTGAAATAAAACTTCACTTCTGCATTTTAAATAACACGTTACCCTAGACTTTGAAATACACTAAAATTTACAAATTATACCTCTTGGTTGGTCAGAATGTTTTCAGTTAGGATCTGGAGTCAAGATAAGTTATCGAGATGGAGGGGTTGGCCTTAACTTAGAGACAGAATTTCACTCAAATCTTCAAGATCAGATTAGGTCTCTAAATCTGCAAAGTTAGGAAGCTTCCATTTGGGTTGAACTATGATTTAGAATTATGAAGTTTTGAGTAAAGTTTTAGTCTGTTTGAATTTTAGGCAATATATTTACTAACACATTGTGCTTAAGATTCTAAAATTGTTGCCCATAAGAGACTGAATTCTCAAAATCTGACAATTAAACTGTTCTGAAATATTACTCAACCAATGATCGCTGTTATAACACATACTAACCAATATGACCTACAAATGGTGATGCTCTTAAAATGACCAAAGCTAATAAAGCCTCCAAAGCATAATTGACATCAGCAAGCAAAGAAACCACAAATAAATACCCAAGAATCGCATTCTTGATACTAATTCTACACAAAACCACTTAATCTCCACAATGCAAATGACTTGATATGGGGACTTCACTTGCATCACTATCTTTAGAACATATACAGAAGATACTAATTTTGAGCAAATCCTGAAATTTCTGTCATTCTAACTTTCTCCTGGCAGAATTATATTATGGAATAGTTACTGACTTTGATTCTAGAATACTGGGTAAAGTCTCATGGTCATGCAACAGAAACAGAGAACACTGTCAGCCTTGCAAAGGGTCATCTATATTACCAAAGACATAAAATTTGACATATTTTCCTCTTTATGATGGAGAGCTCAATTTGAGTTTTTAATTCGAAAACATCAGGAGATATATTCTATTCTTTCTTTTCAAATTACCTGTATTGTATGTGGCCAGTATCTCATGGTCATGTTCAAATTACCTGTATGGTATGTGGCCAGTATCCCATGGTCATGTTCAAATCACCTTTATGGTATGTGGCCAGGTATCCCATGGTCATGTTCAAACTACCTGTATTGTATGTGGCCAGTATTCCATGCTTGTGTTCAAATTACCAGTTCCGCATGTGACCAGTATCCTGTGGTTGTGTACAAATTACCTGTATTGTATGTGGTCATTTTCCTAAGGCCATTTTCAAATTACCTGTATTGCATGTGGCCAGAATTCTGTGGTTGTGTTCAAATTACCTGCAGTGTATGTGGCCAGTATCCCCTGGCTGAGTTCAAATTAACTGTACTGTATGTGGCCAGCATCCTGTGGCCATGTTTATAATACCTGTACTGCATGTGACCAGTACCCCATGGTCATGTTCACATTACCTGTATTGTACGTAGCCAATATACTACAGTCCTACCCATTTATGTTGACATCCTCAGGCCCGAGGAAATATTGTCAACATAGGCGGATGTCGAGATAAGTGTTGGGGGGGTTGTCTGAAAAAAGATACGAGTTAAATTCATCAGTAAGGGGTGACCTGTCGTCAGTGAGTAGCATTTACACTTTGAGAAAACAAACAATGCAAATTTTGATTACATGTAGACAAAAACCAGTGTGAAATACACTTGTATATTCACAAATTACATTTTGGTTACCTTTGTGTAATAAAATCCACAATAAAATATTGCATCGGTCACATCCTGATATGAAAAACATTCACTACAATATTCAATGTCCGTAGACACATGGTTGCATAGTTGTTACTTACACGCTTCAAGTACATGTACTTAAATTGGCCTAGATTTTGGTCAGTCTGTTCCCATCTTATTGAGGCTACCAAGGGGATGGGGCTATTCACAGGGAAATGAAAACCTGTCAACAAGTTGGTTTAAACAGTACAGGTATTAGTTACAGAAGTCATCGTGAAAAGTACATAAAAGCGAACAAGAGATATGCGGCTGATATGATTAATGAAGAAATAATATTGTATACATTGACACATGCTAATGAGGTATTAAAAGAAAATGATTCTTGCAATACAATATTGTAACAATGTCAGCTAAAGTGGTATACATTTAAAATTTTTCACAGAGATCTTAGCGAGATATCCCACCCTCAACTTCCTTAACAGCCAGATATTTAGTTTCCAGAGACTGTAAATTTAATCTGCGTTTTACACTGCCATTGGTAGCCATCGTAAATATAAATAAAGTTAAAAAGGAAACTTTCACAGCACAATAAACTTGTTTTAATCACCGATCACTTTGGAAAATGCAAAGAATCGATCAGATTTCAATGCTTTTATTTAAGTCGCCGTGAGAGGCCAACTTTATAGGCCCAAACAAAAGCCTGTTTTTTTTATCCAACCGTGACATTAAAGCTTGGCGGCAAGACCAACTAATTGTTGAATAAAGTACAGGTCAGAACTGGCCCCTTGCCGACATAAATGATTACGCAGGAAAATTAAAGCCTGGCAGCAAGATCAACTAATTGTTGAACAAAGTATGGGTCGGAACTGGCAGCTTGTCAACATAAATGATTAGAAAACAAAGGATTTGTTCAAGCTGGGACCAAGGGCTTCTGTCGACATGTACGTTTATTTTTTCTCTCAACGTCGACATAAGCATGACAATTTTGGTAGTAATAGTAGACCAATGGACTGGGACTTTGCTTTTTTGTTGAAATAGGCAGCTTGTCAGCATAAGTGATGTCGATATAAGTGGGTAGGTCTGTATGTTCAAATTACCTGTATTGCATATGGCCAGTATACTGGGGTTGTGTTCAAATTACCTGTATTGCATATGGCCAGTATACTGGGGTTGTGTTCAAATTACCTGTACTGCATGTGGCCAGTATCCCAGTCATGTTCAAATTACCTGTATTGTATGTTGCCAGTATCCTGTGTCCATGTTCAAATTACCTGTACTGCATGTGGCCAGTATCCATGGTCATGTTCAAATTACCTGTATTGTATGTAGCTAATATCCTATGTTCTAATTACATGTATTGCATGTGGCTAGTATACCCAGGTTGTGTTCAAATTACCTGTAATGTATGTGGCCAGTATCCTGTGGTCCTACTTGTGAAGCCAAGGGTGGCAACGGCTTGGCGAGCATAAGCAGTAGCAGGTGGAACGAGAAAGGAATGACTTGAAAGGGTCTCGCTGTAGCTTGTCATTTTCGTAGCCACATAAAATGGCCTTAAGGACTGGATAATTATTCCACTATTCTGATATTCATACTGCAAGGCTTTTGCAAAGTAATCAAGAAAACTCTGAAACGACAAATTTTAAGAGAATTTTATACAGTATGATCACAGCCTGGCAAGAATACCATATATATTCATGTATAAGTCAAAGTCCAACTGCAAACACTGACCCTGATCTGCTGTTGCATAAAGCACTGGCAGATCACAGTGTGTTGTTTGTTATACATATTACTCTAAATAAACTGCTTAAATACAGACCTGCTATTGTGTTATGAGATGAAATATATGTCACATAATGCACTGGCAGATCACTATCAATACATAATGTTTGTTATACATATTACTCCAAATAAATTGCACCAACACAGACCTACCATTGTGTTATGAGATGGTATATCTATGCAGTCTGCAGATGATTCAACCAATAAGTGAATATTAAAAGTAATCAAGAAAACTCAAAAACTGTACATTTAAGGAAAATTTTTATACAGTATGATTAAATCTATCTTAAGAAGAAGCAGCAGCAGCTCACTTGGTAGAGCATTTGATTTGTAATCTAAGACTATGGGTACAATACCAACTCAGGCCAGTCCAAGTTGGCTGTCTCTCTCTCTCTCTGTCCTTGACAAAGGTACTTACCTTGTACTTCCTTGGCATGGTATAGCTAACAATGTGTTAAAAGTGGCATTTAAAACCAACCATCAAACAGGGTTTTATTTGTGCAGTTTTCAGCTGTGAAGGTCACTGAGTACTCTGTAGATTTGAAAAACCAATTTTTCCTAGTTAAAACAAGTTTTTATTGAGAATACCTACCCAATCATAATATCTTAGGAGAACTACTAACTCCCAATTCCAGCACTCCTAGATACTACTTTTAGCAAAAGGGAGCTAAAAGTCATCTGCAAAATGATCTCCTGTTAGGTATAAGACTTGGTGACAAAGTCTAAGAACGTGTCAGTTACCACTAGAGCGAAAGGCACACTCTATGGATTAAATGCAGGAAGGCCAGGGGGTGTATGTGTATTATGATTGGGTAAGTATTCTCAAAGAAACATATTTTACTAGGAAAAATTGGTTTCTTCTTGAAATACGTTACCCAATCATAATACCTTAGGAGAATAGGTAAGAGGTGGAGGGAGGTACATCGCCTTACCCCAGAGATACCACCTCCGATCTCCCAAGGTATGTGAGACAGCTTCTAGGTAACCAGACTAGATGGGACTCCATCTGTTGGGCATGGCTTCCAACAAGGACAAAATTTCCCCCTGTGACCAGTATCCCATGGCTGAGTTCAAATGAACTGTATTGCATGTGGCCAGTATCCTGTGGCCATGTTCAAATTATGTGTACTGCATGTAACCAGTATCCCATGGCCATATCCAGTGGAAGTCATGAAGCCGTGTTTTAAGAAGCTGTTGATCGACCTGGAAGGGTGACCTGTTGAGCAGCTGATATAGGTCCTACCAGACTGAATTGGGCCCTCTGAGAAGACAGATCTTGGAGATAAAAGCTAGAGAAAGTGGACTCTGATCTCCATCCCAGAGCCTGAATGATGTCAGTTAGCGAACAATTCCAGTCGAATGCAAGGCTGGTGACAACTGCTCTAACCTCATGAGCTGAAATGCGTAATAAGTTCATATGAGGTGGAGTTATTTCTCTATATGCTGAGCGAATAACCCGCTTAATCCAGGATGAGATAGTCTATGGTGACATATCCTCCTGTTCTGTCTTGAGAAGTAGAAAGCTGTGTGATCTTCCTTGACACAATGGCTCTGTTCTATTAAGGTACCACTTCAAAGACTGAACTAAGTCTTGTAGGTATCCTTCAGCTGATGTGTTCCAGACAAGACAGGGGTTTCATGAAAAAAATCTCAGTACCCATGGAAGGAAGGCGGTTCTTGGCAATGAAAGAAGATGCTATCATAAGTAAGATTGATCCGTCTTGTTGGAACTGCATGTAATTCGAGTCTGCTGATAGGGCATGTATTTCACTAATTCTGCCTGCAGTTGCTAATGCCATGAGGAAGCAGGTCTTGTAGGAAAGGTGCACCAGAGATGCCCTTGAAAGTGGTTCAAATATGTCTAATT
Organism: Megalonaias nervosa; assembly: GCA_016617855.1. Taxonomy (NCBI): domain Eukaryota; kingdom Metazoa; phylum Mollusca; class Bivalvia; order Unionida; family Unionidae; genus Megalonaias; species Megalonaias nervosa. The sequence continues at coordinate 33,914 of JAECUM010094021.1, read as the reverse complement.
CAGCCACTTAATACCCCAAGATAGTTTCTGCATTGGGCATAAGGCGAACGTTTTTGGCCATGCATACTCAAAATTGGAGAGTACTTTGAATAAGTCCTTGTTTTGTCCTATATCCTCTCTTCCATGATGGCAAAAGGTGTCAGTAATCATAGAGCCTTTCATTGCACTCGGTGCAAACTTTCTCTCTATGAAGAACCAGAGGAAGTTAACTATTTGCAGTATAGATGCCTGGAGAGGTATGATGTGTTCATTTGTGCACCACTGAAAGCATACCATTTGCCTTCATATGGTTTCAGAGTAGAGGGCCTTTTTGCTAAAGCGATTCTCTCCATGACTGGTTATAAGAATTGTTTATTTCTGAGGGCCTATTTCATATGCTCCAGACGTGCAGGTTACGTAGCTCTGAGGAGGAATGAAACCTCATGGTTATTTGAGGAGACGAGGGATTCTCTGAGGAGTTCCTGTTGCAAGATTGATGAGGTCACTGATCTACAACTCGTTCCATGTGAGTGGTGCAATGACGATAAGGTGACACTCTGATTCTCGTGCTCTCTATATTACTTTTCAAATCAGAGGTGTTGGAGGGTAGGCACATGTATCCAGGTATTTCCAATCTATCAATACAGCATCGACTGCCCAGGCTTTGAGTCCAGGACTGGAGATACAAAGGTTGGGAGTTGGTATTTCACCTTACTGCAAACAGGTCCACCACCAGTAAGTCCCATCAGGTACATATCTGAATGAAAACCATGGAATAAAGAGACCATTTCATCTGTATTAGTTGATTGTTCCAGGACAAAGGTTTGGTTAGTATGTTAGGAATCCTGGGATATGGCAAACTTGTACATGGATTTGTTGATAACAGTGCTACTTTATAAGTTTCACATCAGAACGCAAAGGTCTTGGGACTTGGTTCCTCCTTGTCATATGAGAGAAGTCAACACAAAGGTCTTGGAACTTGGTTCCTCCTTGTCATCTGAGAGAAGTCAACACAAAGGTCTTGGAACTTGGTTCCTCCTTGTCATATGAGAGAAGTCAACACAAAGGTCTTTTGACTTGGTTCCTCCTTATCATATGAGAGAAGTCAACACAAAGGTCTTGGGACTTGGTTCCTCCTTGTCATATGAGAGAAGTCAACACAAAGAACTTGGGACTTGGTTCCTCCTTGTCATATGAGAGAAGTCAACACAAAGATCTTGGGACTTGGTTCCTCCTTGTCATATGAGAGAAGTCAACACTGTAGGACCTGGTTCCTCCTTGTCATATGAGAGAAGTCAACACTGTAGGACTTGGTTCCTCCTTGTCATATGAGAGAAGTCAACACAAAGGTCCTGAAACTTGGTTCCTCCTTGTCATATGAGAGAAGTCAACACTGTAGGACTTTGTTCCTCCTTGTCATATGAGAGAAGTCAACACAAAGGTCCTGGAACTTGGTTCCTCCTTGTCATATGATAGAAGTCAACACTGTAGGACTTGGTTCCTCCTTGTCATATGAGAGAAGTCAACACAAAGGTCTTGGGACTTGGTTCCTCCTTGTCATATGAGAGAAGTCAACACAAAGGTCTTGGAACTTGGTTCCTCCTTGTCATATGAGAGAAGTCAACACAAAGGTCTTGGAACTTGGTTCCTCCTTGTCATATGAGAGAAGTCAACACAAAGGTCTTGGGACTTGGTTCCTCCTTGTCATATGAGAGAAGTCAACACAAAGGTCTTGGGACTTGGTTCCTCCTTGTCATATGAGAAAAGTCAACACAAAGGTCTTGGGACTTGGTTCCTCCTTGTCATATGAGAAAAGTCAACAAAGTCAACACAAAGGTCTTGGAACTTGGTTCCTCCTTGTCATATGAGAGAAGTCAACACTGTAGGACTTGGTTCCTCCTTGTCATATGATAGAAGTCAACACAAAGGTCTTGGGACTTGGTTCCTCCTTGTCATATGAGAGAAGTCAACACAAAGGTCTTGGAACTTGGTTCCTCTTGTCATATGAGAAAAGTCAACACAAAGGTCTTGGGACTTGGTTCCTCCTTGTCATATGAGAAAAGTCAACAAAGTCAACACAAAGGTCTTGGAACTTGGTTCCTCCTTGTCATATGAGAGAAGTCAACACTGTAGGACTTGGTTCCTCCTTGTCATATGATAGAAGTCAACACTGTAGGACTTGGTTCCTCCTTGTCATATGAGAGAAGTCAACACAAAGGTCTTGGGACTTGGTTCCTCCTTGTCATATGAGAGAAGTCAACACAAAGGTCTTGGGACTTGGTTCCTCCTTGTCATATGAGAAAAGTCAACACAAAGGTCTTGGGACTTGGTTCCTCCTTGTCATATGAGAAAAGTCAACAAAGTCAACACAAAGGTCTTGGAACTTGGTTCCTCCTTGTCATAGGAGAGAAGTCAACACAAAGGTCTTGGGACTTGGTTCCTCCTTGTCATATGAGAGAAGTCAACACTGTAGGATTTGATTCCTCCTTGTCATATGAGAGAAGTCAACACAAAGGTCTTGGGACTTGGTTCTTCCTTGTCATATGAGAGAAGTCAACACTGTAGGATTTGATTCCTCCTTGTCATATAAGAGAAGTCAACACTGTATGATTTGGTTCCTCCTTGTCATATGAGAGAAGTCAACACTGTAGGATTTGATTCCTCCTTGTCATATGAGAGAAGTCAACACTGTAGGACTTGGTTCCTCCTTGTCATATGAGAGAAGTCAACACTGTAGGATTTGGTTCCTCCTTGTCATATGAGAGAAGTCAACACTGTAGGACTTGGTTCCTCCTTGTCATATGAGAGAAGTCAACACTGTAGGATTTGATTCCTACTCCTTGAGATTAGTGACCACTGTTGTGAGCAGAAGGAGTATTCCTGTCACCAGTGAAAGGTTTTCACAATGGCCATCATCTCCAAAATTTATTGATATGAAGATGTCGTTCCTGAGGACAGCATGCACCACTGGTTTCCCAAAAGGATGGTAGTAGGTGGACTCTCCAGCCTTGTGTACTTGATTTGGTACAGACTGTAATCTTGGGTGGTTGTATTGTTAGATGTATACCCACCATGAGTCAAGTTAGTGTGCCCCAATTCCGCAGATGGTGCATCAATTATGTGCAGATGGTGGGAGTGGCCAGACTTAAGGACTCCACTCAGGCAGAAAAATCATTGCAATGGGTGCATAAGAAGGTGACCTAGGACTATGAGGTCCACTGCCACACTGAGTAAGCCTAGTAGGCGAAGGAATTTCCATGCAGATAGAATTCCTCAAAAGTAAAGGTGCTAAAAATGGTTCAGATTTCCATGCCTGATCCTGCAGGAGATGATGTATGTTGCCATGTATTGAAATCCATGCCTACGTGAACAAATTGTTGAGAAGGTACTAGGTTAGATTTTTCCTTGTTGATGAGAAGTCCAGATTGGTAACACAGGGTTATCATGTCTTGTTAGATCTAACTCACTGATGTTTCTGCAGGATGTCGTCCAGGTATCTTGATGTTGCTGCCACACAAATAGTCCAGACATGTGCCATTACTTGATTCATCAGACAAGTAAAGACCCAGGGGCTGATGTCGAGCCCCAATGGGAGTGGCCTGAATTGGCATATGAAGTTGTAGGCAAATTGCAGGAATGTCCTGGAAGCTTTGTGAATAGGGACATTTAAATCCACACTGATGGCAAAGTTTCCCTGATGGATGGCATTCAAATGTGCTGTGGTGTTTTCACTGAGAACCAAAAAGCATGAATGAAATGACTGAGGGCACTTAGGCTGATGACAAGATGCAGAGTGCCATTTGCCTTTGGGACCAAGAAAATTCTGGAATGAACAATAGGACCCTCTCTGTACTGTATTTACTCTGAGGTTCGTGCCCTATGAATGGCCCTTGGGTCCTTATGTTAATTTCCCGTACTATCCCTGTACCAACGCTGTGGTTCTGGGAGGGAGGGAAATTGGTCTCCTGAGTGGCTTGTTTGCAGACTTCTTTAATCAAACAGAAGATTAGAGGATAAAGGTTGTGCTCTTAGCTTGGCTTTATGGTGGTCCTTCAGGAAAGTGCAGGCAGAGAGCAGTGAGTCATGTTCTGCCAATTATAAATTTGTAGCTGTGGTTATGGCATTGACCAAAGTGTGCAGAGCAGTTCTACTCAGTACTCGGGCTATTCTTGAGACCAACTCCAATGCATGCCCTGAGGTATTTTTAGTGGGAGAAGATAAACTATGTTCTACCTGTTAGAAGATAGCCATAGAGATGAAAGTCCAACATAAAAGCCATGGCAATGATGTTACACACTAACAGTTGAGTGTCACCAAAAGGCCATCTAGTCCACATGTATAGAGTGTGGCTTTGTCATCCCAAATGTCGTGAAATAACTGTCAACTGCTGGCGTTTCCAAATGAAGGACTGGTGTGTGGCAAAGGTAGGAACTGATGATGATGAAGGCATGTCAGAATGTCTGTTAACACTTCCAGACTGCAGAAGTAATTAAAGGTGGACTCTTCCATTCCGTTGTAAGATCAACATATGCTATCTCTGGTCCAGGTTGTTGATGGAGTGGGAGGAGGAGGACAAAACTCTGAGGTCTGAGTGGAAGCAATACAAAAATGTACACAAGTGTCTGCATTACACACAAAAACCTTCACATAAAAGGGAAGTGAGGCACAGGTATAGATATGTACAAAGTAGGTGCGACAATATCCATTCAGAGGCAATTAGCTGTAGGGAAAAAGGCCCACAGACCGCCTGTACAAGTAAAATCATCGAAGTTGGCACCTGGATGCTATGAATGCCTTTGAATAGAAACTCACAGATATGTACCCATTCGTAATGGAATTTGACATATATCAGGAATTTTTGTAAGCGTAACAGACTTGCACGTACATGATAGTTATAGCCCGAATTGAATGTGAAGTCACTTAGGCTCCACATGCAAGTAACTAAATGTGTGACGATGACAAAGTGTTAGTAAATTATAAAGGCAGAATTTTGTTGGCATAGGAAGAGTAAAAGTTGGAAATTGAGATGGAATATACATTCATTAGAAGTTAAAAACTCCTCCAACTTGTAATGGTGTGTCTTCCACGTAGATTCTGGCTTTTGCGAGGTCCCTCATGACATGTGAGTGCTTCTTGGCATAAGTGGAAGTAGCAACTGGCACGGTCTTAGATTCTGTCGCCAGGTCTTATACCTAAGGGGAGATCACTCTGCCTGACCATCATATAGGTCAGCAGACAACTTTTAGCTCCCTTTAGCTAAAAGTAGTATCTGGGAGGGCTGGATTTTTGAGGCAGTAGTAGTTCTCCTAAGGTATTATGATTGGGTAATGTATTTAAAAATAAGGATATTCAGTGTAAACATGATTTTTAAAACTAATATCAAAGACCAGTCAAAAATGAGAGAGACGAGGTGGTTCTGGCAATCAATAAAAGAGGGGCAAGGTGATTCTGGCAGTCAAAAGGAAATGGGCAAGGTGGTTCTGGCAGTCAATGAAAGAGGGGTAAGGTGATTCTGGCAATCAATGAAAGAGGGGTAAGGTGATTCTGGCAGTCAAAAAGAGAAAGGCAAGGTGGTCCTAGCAATCAAAGGGAGATGGGCAAGGTGGTTCTTGCAGTCAAAAGGAGAGAAGCTAGGTGGTTCTGGCAGTCAAAAGGAGAGAGGCAAGGTGATTCTGGCAGTCAGAGGGAGAGGGGCAAGGTGGGTTCTGGCAGTCAAAAGGAGATGGGAAGATGTTCCTGGCAGCAAAGTATCTCTTGATACTGAGAGCTCTTAACAACATTGATTTTTCTTAACAGGCAACTAAGGACTGTTCCATTTAAGCATACATGGTACCCAGGGAAGGCAGTTTTTAAAAAATATATGACAGGGCACTTTGATTCACAGAGTTCATATTAAAATGATAAGAAAATTCTAAATTGCATCTATGGGTGAGTACCCCACTTAAAAAGTGCCTTCCCTGGGTCCCATGTATGTTTTAATGGAACAGCCCTGACCTGATTTGACCTCTTTCTAATCCTCTGAATTAAGATGGTTTTGACAGTATTTTGTTTATTATGGTTCACAAGTCAAGGAAATTCTTGTCTTAAAAATAGTCTTGAAATTAACTAAAGATACTGTATAGTCTATTATTAACACAAACAACCTAGGACCAGTAACATACTTTTCCTAAGAAAAGAATTTTCAAATTAATGAGAACAATCAATCTAATCAGATTTATATCACTCTCTTACTGGGTTTATTTAAAAACAGGTTTCACAATAAACTGTTGTGATAACCTGATCCAACAGACCAGAATGTAGCTATTAAAGAAATGCATACAAATGAATGCTAACTGCAGGGATGTAATTTCTTAAATAATTAGATGTCCACCATTAAATGAAAAGAAGCTCCCTGATAATGATATACCTTTGTTGCTGCATAGACTGTCATCTGTGGTGTAATTTTTGTGCAAGCTCCCGATGAAACCATAACAACAGCACCCCGCTTTCTGAAATGTTAAGTTTACATAAGTAAAAAGAATAAATGGTATAAGCATAATTATATCAAAGACTATTCCACTTAAAAATACCAGAAAAGTGGTGTAACATGAGTGCATTTATTTTGCTAATGAAAGTGGTAATGAATTAAGGTTCAAGAAAACAACGCTGTATGCTATCATCCTTTTTCCATGTAGTTTTATAGTAAAAGATTACAGGAACAAAGTGATTTCTCAACACACACACAATGTAATATGTACCAAGTTTCAGTGTAATCCTATGAAATCTATGCGATTTGCCATGTTCACAAGATTTTGCCATATGCTGTGTTCAGCTGCAAGTCAGAAAGGGAAATAACTCTTCCAGGTACAGTACAATATCATCTGCTGTTTTGGGTTTAACACCATTTTGCAGCACATGATAGACTACACATGGTAGACAGTATATATGGTGGAGGAAGAACCTGGAAAAATCTCAGAAAGAACCACCAACCCAACTAATGGTAAACTTTCTCACATATCCATGCTGGCTGAGCCTTAGACTCGAACCCACACGGACAAAGATCAGATGTTGATTTTGTGAAGGCAATCATCTTAGACCACTCAGCCACCAAAGGTCCCTTTATCATCTGCAATTTTTCATACATTTTATATAATTTTGGAGGTACACAAACAAATAAAGATCAAATGATCAATCAAACTGCTCATCCGTAAGATTTGTAAATTTTAAAGAGAATAGTTCTCCATAAATAACTTACAGAACTAAAAATAATGACAATTTTTTAAATGGATTTATTGGGTATGAAAACTAGAGGGTACAAAAATTCAGACAAGAAAAATTCTAATAGAACAGCCCAAATGAATGCTAATGCAATGTTAATGGCACTGATGTTTTAAAACCCTCAAGATTTCTATATTCCAAAGGTAACAAAAATATCAAATGCAAGGATGTAACTGTTTCAGAAGTTACTGTTAATTATAGCACTGCAATAGGCAAAATATGTGACTCAAAAAGTGAGGAATGAGCCATGGTGGATCAGTGGTTAGTGTACCAGACTCGCAACCAATATGGAGCAGGTTATAACCCTACCATCGGATCAACCCAGGTCAGTTACTGTGGTGAATCCATGGCCTCTGCACTATCTACTGGTGCTTTGGTGATGAATACCAAATCAAGTCAATCAATTGTTCCAGCTAATGAAAGCTACAACACCAATAAATATAGTACTGTACCTGCAATAAAAACATTACAAAGTGTGTACTGTAATGTGGCGAATTTTGAAGACTTATTGAAACTTAATGTGAATAAATTGTGCACTGAAGTTAGCTTAGTCAAGCCAAAAGGTCTTGAGAAAGTTCACTGATATTTCTCTTATTTCATCTCTGAAACATAAAAGGATCTACGTTAAGCTTCAGTAGAATTTGACCGAGTCATCGTAACGGTATAGTGACACAGCGTACATAGAGTTACAACCGTATCAGTCGGGAGAGGACTTTATGTCAAATAATTGATCTTCAAAGGAAAGCTAATTGCAGCATATTTTAGGCTGGTGAAATCTGATGAAAGACATGATTATTAGGGGAGAATTTTAGGAACAGTTACTTCCGATTGGTCAGTAAAGAATTAAGGCGTACACTTTGGGAGACTAGAATTTAGGGTACCAACTTGCTCAGAATTCTTCAGTTCGACTCTTGCCTTGTGAGAAGACGAAAGGTCCAACTCCGTGGGAACAATAGAATTGTGTTTCCCTCGTTAATGAAGAAAGATCAGATAGCCATCTTGGAAAAAAATGACAGGCTATATAGATTTGACACACGATTGTGTGGGGAGAAAGAAAGAACAGCATTAAGGTACGTAATTTTAGTTTCAATATAATATTCTATTTTCATTTGTTTGTTTTATGCAAATGTGTTTGATATGCTTATGATTCATGCTATGTCTCGATTATTCAGGTTCATAGGAATCTATTGATGAGAACTGTATGCAATTTATTCATTTAATTTTACAGTTAGTTCATTGATAGAACTGACGGATTGCATGTAATCATATTCAATGTGCAGTATTTTCATAGGGATTTATGATGTAACCCAAAGAATGTTCAAATATGCAGTATTTCATAGAGATTTATGACTTAACCCTAATGTGCAGATGTGTCATAATTTTGTATGGTTACATAAATTGATTTCCTGTGTAGGATGATATTGTTATCGTGAGTTAATGACAATTGTATATTTATCTATCTGATTTCACAATGCTTAAATGATCTTGCAGGTTATTGGTTACTGTAGCTAGATTTAGTGGATATTATGCCATAAGTAACTGAACATTTACCTTATGGAACAAGAATTGACTAGTCAAATGTAAATAAGACGTGTAGTAATGTATGCTGGTATATACGGCCACATGTGTCTGTAGAGAACACGTGGTAATTCCTAATCAATTGCTATGCGGCGAGGGCAATGAACTTCAAGCTAAGGTCATTTGTACAAATATAGCGTGTATCTTACCGAAATACAGGAATTTGTAAGACCGTTATTTGTTACGATCACATTATGTCAGAATCTATGCAGTGTGAATCGCTAATCTGAATACGAACAAGGAGAGTTTATATATAAGATCACATTATGTCAGAATTTGTGCAGTGTGAATCACCAATCTGAATACGAACAAAGAGAGTTTATATATATATGCAAATAAGTGGATGAAAACATAATTAGCTCTCGTAATACTCTCGTATGTAAGGGAACAGCTTTATACCCTCAAAGAAAGGAGAAGTAAAAGGAAAACCCGATGAGTCAAGGGGAAATCCGCATCTAAGAGAGGTCAGATTAAACAGGGGTCAGGCATCTAAGAGAGGTCAGATTAAACAGGGGTCAGAAAGAGGACCAAAGCACACGCATTAGACATGGAAACAAGACGAGAGGAGACAGACACCAGGTGATGCTGTCAAGCATAGAATTTTGCTCTAAATTCAGTACTCGTAATATGATGTAAATTGAACACTGCGACTAAATTCTATCAATGTAAATCTGTTGGATTGAAAAGTGAAATTTTGGTCATGTATTAATTAAAATTGAAATTTTGGTTATGTATTAATTGATTACATTTATTTTAGTAAATCTGTTGGATTGGAAAGTGAAATTTTGGTTATGTACTAATTGATTAAATTTGTTTTTGTTTATTGGAAAAGGGGGCTCATAGTTGTTATTTCTTTCAATAGCCTTGCTCAGCTATCTGTTAACGTTCCATCTATCCGTCCACACTGGGCAATAACACCGTGGGAGGTCATTCCCTAGTTAACGATCGCCAAATCAGTTAAGGAGGCTTTAATGTTTAAAGTCCCCCGTTACATGTACAGAGAATGTTTTAGACAATTTTCATAACAAATGTGAAAATTTCCATACTTAACACTTAAGTAACAATTACAACTAATAATTTGACATTAATGATTGCTACATGGCAGAAAAGGTTTACAGAAACATACAGACATTATCATAACCCCTTCCAGTACAGTATAGAATGGGCATGACATTTTATAGCTATCAAACGTGAGAAATTCTTCATGTAGCAAACTAGGTCTGTCAGTAAAGCAGGGATCAAACTGGGCTTTGCCAATGTCACAAATTGTGATATTTCTTCCTTATTGGCAACAAAATATACCATCTGGTGATCTTTTTCGTGACGACATTTTAGGCTCTTAAAAACTGTATATACAGTCTTGGGTTTGGAGTGGGGAAACTCAAAGGAACCATGACAGGAAGCCACAAGCTTGGATATAAAATTGCACTGGAATCTATTGTGACAAACAAATCCTGTGTTCATATTGACCACCCTGACACTGCATTGTTATATCATAATCCGCTTATGCTGATGTCCAGCCTTAGTACTCTGTGCTGCAATATAACCTGAATAGTCATGCTACCTGACTAGCTACAATTGACCACCTCTGTAACATAACCTGAATAGTCATGCTACCTGACTAGCTACAATGGACCACCTCTGTAATATAACCTGAATAGTCATGCTACCTGACTAGCTACAATGGACCACCTCTGTAATATAACCTGAATAGTCATGCTACCTGACTAGCTACAATTGACCACCTCTGTAACATAACCTGAATAGTCATGCTATCTAACTAGCTACAATTGACCACCTCTGTGCTGTAATGTAACCTGAATAGTCATGCTACCTGACTAGCTACAACTGACCACCTCTGTAATATAACCTGAATAGTCATGCTATCTGACTAGCTACAATTGACCACCTCTGTAACATAACCTGAATAGTCATGCTACCTGACTAGCTACAATGGACCACCACTGTAATATAACCTGAATAGTCATGCTACCTGACTAGCTACAATTGACCACCTCTGTAATATAACCTGTATAGTCATGCTACCTGACTAGCTACAATCGACCACCTCTGTGCTGTAATATAACCTGAATAGTCGTGCTACCTGACTAACTACAATTGACCACCTCTGTAATATAACCTGTATAGTCATGCTACCTGACTAGCTACAATTGACCACCTCTGTAATATAACCTGAATAGTCATGCTACCTGACTAGCTACAATTGACCACCTCTGTAACATAACCTGAATAGTCATGCTACCTGACTAGCTACAATTGACCACCTCTGCAATATAACCTGAATAGTCATGCTAGCTGACTAGCTACAATGGACCACCTCTGTAACATAACCTGAACAGTCATGCTACCTGACTAGCTACAATTGACCACCTCTGCAATATAACCTGAATAGTCATGCTACCTGACTAGCTACAATGGACCACCTCTGTAATATAACCTGAATAGTCATGCTACCTGACTAGCTACAATTGATCACCTCTGTAACATAACCTGAATAGTCATGCTACCTGACTAGCTACAATTGACCACCTCTGTGACATAACCTGAACAGTCATGCTACCTGACTAGCTATAATGGACCACCTCTAATATAACCTGAATAGTCATGCTACCTGACTAGCTATAATGGACCACCTCTGTCATATAACCTGAATAGTCATGCTACCTGACTAGCTACAATCGACCACCTCTGTGATATAACCTGAATAGTCATGCTACCTGACTAGCTACAATCGACCACCTCTGTGATATAACCTGAATAGCCATGCTACCTGACTAGCTACAATGGACCACCTCTGTGATATAACCTGAATAGTCACGCTACCTGACTAGCTACAACTGACCACCTGTGATATAACCTGAATAGTCATGCTACCTGACTAGCTACAACTGACCACCTCTGTAATATAACCTGAATAGTCATGCTACCTGACTAGCTACAATGGACCACCTCTGTAATATAACCTGAATAGTCATGCTACCTGACTAGCTACAATTGACCACCTCTGTAACATAACCTGAATAGTCATGCTATCTAACTAGCTACAATTGACCACCTCTGTGCTGTAATATAACCTGAATAGTCATGCTACCTGACTAGCTACAACTGACCACCTCTGTAATATAACCTGAATAGTCATGCTACCTGACTAGCTACAATTGACCACCTCTGTGCTGTAATATAATCTGAATAGTCATGCTACCTGACTAGCTACAATTGACCACCTCTGTAATATAACCTGAATAGTCATGCTACCTGACTAGCTACAATTGACCACCTCTGTGCTGTAATATAACCTGAATAGTCGTGCTACCTGACTAGCTACAATGGACCACCACTGTAATATAACCTGAATAGTCATGCTACCTGACTAGCTACAATTGACCACCTCTGTAATATAACCTGAATAGTCATGCTACCTGACTAGCTACAATTGACCACCTCTGTAATATAACCTGAATAGTCATGCTACCTGACTAGCTACAATGGACCACCTCTGTAATATAACCTGAATAGTCATGCTACCTGACCAGCTACAATGGACCACCACTGTAACATAACCTGAATAGTCATGCTACCTGACTAGCTACAATGGACCACCTCTGTCATATAATCTGAATAGTCATGCTACCTGACTAGCTACAATGGACCACCTCTGTGAAATAACCTGAATAGTCATGCTACCTGATTAGCTACAATGGACCACCTCTGTAATATAACCTGAATAGTCATGCTACCTGACTAACTACAATGGACCACCTCTGTAATATAACCTGAACAGTCATGCTACCTGACTCACTAAAATGGACCACCTCTGTAACATAACCTGAATAGTCATGCTACCTGACTAGCTACAATGGACCACCTTTGTAATATAACCTGAATAGTCATGCTACCTGACTAGCTACAATTGACCACCTCTGTGACATAACCTGAACAGTCATGCTACCTGACTAGCTATAATGGACCACCTCTGTAATATAACCTGAATAGTCATGCTAGCTGACTAGCTACAATGGACCACCTCTGTAATATAACCTGAATAGTCGTGCTACCTGACTAGCTACAATTGACCACCTCTGTAATATAACCTGAATAGTCATGCTACCTGACTAGCTACAATCGACCATCTCTGAAGGCTGGAACTGAATGACTGCAATCTACCAGACAATGGCAGTTTTTTTCCTTTTTGAAAAATGTACCAGAAAAATAGCTTTGCTCAAACTTCAAAGAAAACTGATTACCTTTGAAGCATCGATCATTCTGTACATATACTAAGCAAATTAAAAAAAAGATTCTATCTCCATCATTGTTCTACAATTATTTGATGTTGCCACAGCAATAACAAATGGTTATCTGTTTGGTCCTTCAAAGAACGCCTTCAGCGGCACATTCAATAACACATGAACCTTCATCAAAGCAAGCTGAAGACCTTTGATCAAAGAAAGTTGGCAACAAACTTAAATAAAAGCATTGTTTCATTTTTCATAGTGATTGGAAATTTGTTTATTGTGCCATGAAAGTTTCCTGTTTGCAACAAAAAGTTCATGGTTACATCGCTACCAATGGCGATTTAATACCCAAATTAAAGTTCCAATATTTTGAAACAATAGATATCTGGCCATCGAGTTAAATGAAGGTGGGACATCTCGCAAGAATGTGAAACTTTTCAATTTGTTCATTTCCCTACGAATAGCCTCATCCCCTTGGTAGGCTTGGCATCATGGTAGTTGTTACTGGCTGATCAAAATCTTGGCCAATTTAAGTACATGTACATGTAGCATATAAACAACTATACAGTCACGTGCTATTAGGATAATAAATATCAGAGTGAATCGTTTCAAGAAATGTGTTTGTTGACAATGGGATATAGATCAAATGAGAACTACTGTTTCTTACATACATGTTTTAGTTGTGTTTTCTAACAGGATTTGACTGATACATGAATTTTGTAACATATGATTGAATACTCGAATTTATAGATTTTTCATATGCATGTATATTCTTGAACAAATTGTTGAATGTACCACACAAATGTAGGCTGTTAAAATACAAGTGTATTTCAGACTAGTTGTCTTCATTTAATCAACATTTCCATTTTTTTTTCTGCCCAAATCCGAGTCACTGATGACAGGTCATCTCTTAAAAATTTCACCTGTATGCAAAATTTCAATTTATTTTTTGGCCCCCCCCCCATTATCTAAACATCCCCTTATGCCAACAATATTACCTTGGTCCCAAGGATACTGAGATAAATGGATAGTACTGTATTATGAAAATGGCAACATTTTTTGGCAACAAAATATTGAGGTTGGTGATTTGTTTGGCGACAACTTTATTAAAACCAACACCATTCCTGGTAAACCAGTACTGAAGAAATACCACCCCTCAAGTTATTTTATGTAAACACAAGTTAAAAAAAATGAGAAGATAACTCTCAACATACTAATCTGACATCAAATCTTAAACAGAGATCAAATTCCTGTCTTGATATAGATGTGCATCACGTTTCATGAAAATATCCCAAATAGTTCTGAAGACATTCACTGGTTAAGAGTGTAAAGGATGGATGGACATAAATTAATAAAAATGGGGATAACTCTAAAAATGTAAATCAGACAGACTCCATTTTGATGGGTCACAAAATTTATGATACAAAAGTAAACAAAGGTTCATGAAGTTGTCTTACAGGGTTCATGAGATACGAAGTAAACAAAAGGACAACCAACAGATGGATGGATCGACAAGCTCACATCACCATACCTCCCCTCACCGCAAAAGAAAACTTAATCAGTGCAGTGCACAAATAAACAGGCACAAATGGAAAATAGTTTATACCTTCCATATGTTTTGTTGTTGTTGTTGTAGGGTTTAATGCCATTTTTCAGCACACGATAGGTTATACATGGCGGCCAGTATTAATGGTGGAGGAAGAACCCGGGAAAACCCCTGAAAGACCCACCGACCCACGAGAAGCTACTGGCAAGCTTTCTCACATACCCACATTGGCCGAATCTGAGACTCGAACCCACGCAGACAGAGGTGAGATGGCAGTGATCCATAACGGATAGCGCTTTAGATCACTCGGCCACTCGGGGCCCCCCATATGTTTTGCATCATGATAATGATAAGAAAGTAATTCTAAATTACTCTCATCAACAGTTACTTCACAAGTGATATATTACAATCTTATCATGTCAATTTAGTTTCCCATATCTTTTTGTTCACTACAAGTGACAATTTAAATTACCTTTCAACCATTTGAGGAAGAATCATGTGTGTCATCTAAAAGAAAAAAAAAGAAACAAAACTTTTATAGGTACTGAATTTCTTCTACAGTACATGTCTTACTTGCAAAGCTAACTTACCAATACTGAAAAAGAAACATTTTTACCACTGCATGAGAATATCAACATCAACATGCTATTTCCAGTGTCTGCAAATAATTCATTTAAAATGGCAATCTCTACTCTTGAAATAATAAGATGCAAAGTTAACCAGTAGCACAAATAACATAGACCCTGATCTGGCAATGCAACAGCAGATCATTGTCTATGGTGTTTGCAACTGGACTGGACTTATAAGTGAGTATATATGGTAAGTAAATAACGCTACTAAAAGCAGTTATGTTTTATATGACAATCCTTCAGAAAATATCTATTCAATGGCCCCCGGCAACTCTTGTATTTTGACTGCCACTGTACAACACTCAACTACCATTAACATCCTCAAATCCAAAAACACAGTAATGTTGTGCCCATTCTAACTTTTTTTAAAAATTTCCAGAAAATATACTTCTGATGCCACTAAATCACAGTAAGAGTCATGACTTCACAAAATAGCATAAAAAATCTATAACAGATTTGTTCTTAAAACAAAAATATGTCCCCTCCTCCATTACATTATTAATGTCCTTCTGTGGTGGTGGTTTTTGACAAAAGGAAAAAATAACTAGTCTGGTAAAAAATCAAATTTTGTTAGGGCTGTTCCAGTAAAACATACCTGGGACCCAGGGAAGGCACTTTTAGTTTAAAAGAACTGCCTTCCCTGGGTACCATGCATGTTTAAATGGAACAGCCCTTAGGAATCTGACACAGAAAGTCTCTGATTTTTAAGGCCAAGGGAACATTTTTGTGCCATAATGACAGTGAAGTCATTATCTGACAAAGACGTTTCCAGTATAACTGAACCCAATTTTGGTTGTGGTGACATTAAATAGATTGATATTTTGTACACTGGAGTGGATGTTCACTTGTGTAAAAAAATATCTTGGAAACCATTTGTGATGATGAATGGCATCATCTTTTGATGTTGATAACAAATGAGAAGCGATACTAGTGAGAGTGAAACCAGTCTATAAAGAAGACCATGAATCAATTAAATCTCTTCTTCAAAGACAGGTGATGATTGTTTAGAGGATTAAGAAAACTTTGCCAAGACAAATGGTAAAATAGGCAAGAATGCTAAGAACAAAACCAATGTAAATCAAAATTGTGCTGTGATCTATCGGTCAAGGTCATTTAAGGTCTTGTGGTCATTTAAAGTCATTTAAATGTCCAGTTAGGTCTGATTTGATTGCATTGTTCTTGCAATATCATGCTTACCTGCTAAAGAGGCCTCCCTCACCCACTGATAATGTGTAATGCCTCACTGTATACAGAATATCATCCAGTATCATCGATAATTTGCTACGGTCACACAAAAACTAAAAAAAAGTCTTGGGGTACCCTCTATGGCAACTGTATTTAAAACTTGGTTCAGTTTAGTCAAACCATTTTGGAGACATCTTAATCATCTCATGCTTATGTTTGGAGTCAGATTATTTCACTACACAGAAAGTATCCACCTGTGACCTTACAAATTTGGTCACAGTCATCACAACCTAAGCAGGTCTTGAAACTTCTAAAGGTATCTAAATATCCAAACTGGAATGGTTTTATTCAATAGTTTTTTACCTGTCTTGTTTAAAAGGTCAATGTGAGTGCTCACCCAACCCACCCACCGAAATAAATGGAATATTACTCTGTGACATTGAAAACTGGAAGTCAAAATAGATTCTGGAATTCCCCTAAAGCATCTACGTATAAAATTTGGTCCAGTTCTGCCAAACCATGAAGGAGATATCTTGTTCACCAGCTGATGTCCTACACTGAACACCAACAATCACCCTGTGACCTTGAAAATGCAAGTATGGTCAACCTAATCAGATTTCAGGATCCACTCTAGAGATCAATACATCAAATTTCATCTAATTTGTCTCAAAAGTTGTTTTCAATATTCTACTTATCAAACATGTGTAATGGACAGACAGACAGCACAAACCAATGTCTCCCTCCTTTGGGGAGTGGAAGGGGAGGCAATGCATGTATACAAATTAGATCTTCAGCACATTTAGTTTTCCAAGGTTATATTTTATATCTACTGTAAATCCTTACCATAGTGGCTGCTGAAACATTGACTAGAATTATCTGCCACAATCTCTGAAACAAAGATAAAAAATTACAAGTCATCCTGAACCATTTTTCTCGGGTTAGAAATTTTAAAACAAGTTATTTTTTTAACCAGATACAATTACCAATTGTTGTTTGTGAAGCTTTCCATATGGCATACATGTGGTGTTCGCCAGGCACTAGTCTATGAAGTGTTCCACATGTCATGCTTGTGATATTTACCAGGCACTAGTCTATTAAGTATTTTCCACTGCATGCTTGTAATATTTTCCAGACACAAGTCTATGCAGTGTTCCACTCTGCATAACTGTTATATTTTCCAGGCACTAACCTATAAACTATTTCCTCCTGCATGCCTGTGATGTTTGCCAGGCAATAGCTTATAAAGTATTTCCCACTAAGTGTCTGTGATATCTTCCAGACATTAGAGTATGAAGTTTTCCACACTGCATGCCCATGATACTTTCAAAACATTTGCATATAAATTGTTTCCAGATAGATGCCTGTGATATCTTCAAGGCACTATAGTATGAAGTGTTCCACACTGCATAACTTTCATAAGCATTGATCTAAAATGCTAATGATGTTACCTAGGTTCATTTTTGTCAGACATAAAAAAGTTACAGACAACATAGTGTGTACATGCAATGACAAGAAAAAAGAACCTTAATTAATCTGCATCAGGCATGTCCAACCTTCAGCTAATGGGCTGCATGTGCCCCAGTCCTTCACACTGCATGGCTTGCAGCCTTGTAGTCATTTTGAAAATATGCTTTTAATTAATATGCATAATTAGTGACAAGGAACTGTTCCTGCTCATGTGGTCTGTGACAGTAAGCATTTTATCTGTTTTGGGCCCCAACCAAGAAAGAATGGTTTCTCCTGATCTACAGGTTACTTACCAGTATGCATCCCTCAAGCTGCAAACTTTCATGAAAATACAAGGCATGGTCACATGTTTTAGGGCTGTTCCAGTAAAACATACATGAAATCCAGTGAAGGCACTTTCAGTGTGAAATAGTCACCCACTGATGCATTTTATAATTTTGTATCATTTTCATTTGAACTATTTGAGTAATCGGAGAACCCTGGCATACATTTGTTAAAAACTGCCTTCCATGGGTACCATGTACATTTATATGGAACAACCCTTAGCTCAACACACTGTATATCAATCAATTTACTTATACCATTAAGCAATAAACATTTTAGAAAAATTTATTTTTCTGTGTGAGAAAACTTGTACTCATGGAGACTGAGACTGTACTATTGAAATGTTTTGAAAGACTTGAGAAATGCATGCATTTCCCGACCAAGTTAACATGATCAACATTTACATCACAAAGAACCCTAGTCATTTGTGGGGAAATACAAAGGCATCTTGAAATGTTTCTGTCGCTTAGCATTCACTGGGTCAAGGGAGGTAACTTTTCCAAAAGTTAAGGTCTGGAAAGAATAAAACTAACTTGATTTAGAACATAAGATTTTAAGATCATCCAGCAACAAGAACTTCACTTTCATAACAGTATTTCTATTTTACTGAAAATGACACCAAAACTCAAGCTCAAAAATATTATTTCTGGTCTAATTCACATGCACATGAATTGACCTACGAATGTTTGTATGAATCTTTGTTTCCCATAGCAGCGAATATTCATTTTGTGTCATACAGCAGCATTCACGCCACTGAAGCCATTTCATGTTTTGCTACACAATACACACAGTGCTGCTTCCCTAAAACAGCCAAACATGAAATGGAACATATTTACAGTCTAGGTGAGGTTGCTTGTAAAGGGTGTTTAAATACTGAAAGAAACTCATGGAAAAATAAACAAATACTGGCTTGGACTTGCAGGGACTGCATAAGGGAAATGAGAAATATTGAAAGTTAGATGGTAAAGAAGTTGTTGTTTTTTTAAATTACTACTGTCATAGCTCCATTTACGTTACCTCTTCTGGCACATCAAGGAAGTACTGTGGATATTCATACATAACTCCAACATTATTTACTGAAAAAAAAAGACAAATATCACACACATAACTAAAAAATGTATCCCCTGAAATACATGTGATTTAAATTTTAAACATAGCTTTTAAAGAAATTTCAGTCATATGACTATGATGTCTACACTGTGGCAGTCATGCCGCAGTCATGCAACATGATGTCCCACCCAGTCACATTATCCTGACACCAGGCCGACCAGTCATAACACTAACCTCTTAATGCTGAGCACCAAGTGAGGCAGCTGTTACTACCATTTTTATAAGACTTTGGTATGACTCGGTTGGGGTTCGAACCCATGACCTCCCTCATCCAAGGTGGTACAGTCTAGCATTTTCTGCAAAAACATGCATGAATTAGTGGACTGATATGCATAGTTTCTCATCAAAATTCAAACTTGCATGTCCTTGGGTTTTCAACAAAAGCAAAAGTGAGCAACTTTAATAAAGTTTCAGTAATACTTTGATCAAACTGCTTTTTTCAGGCTTACTATTGTTTTGGATTTGAGCATAGCAGTGGCTGCCCTTTTTGAATGTGAAAATGACAACTCCAGGTGACCCTTACTGCAAACCATTTGAGTACAGTGATTCACAGAAAACTTGATTATCCATTTTCACAACTGATCACAACTTGTGATATGTAATTATGATAGAAATAATAGTTGCATATATGCATATTGACTTTTGATGCTATACAGCCACCACACAAGAAGATATCTTCATCAAACTATTTTTACAATGCATACATGTGATACATATGTGAAATCCCAGAAAGGTAAATCAGGTAATTTTAAAAATTTCGTTATGAGATTTAAAGTCAATCAAGAGGACTTTCCCCAACTCAGATTTTAGTATGCAACATGGACAAAGAAAAAACAATAATGATAAAAGGTTCTGACATGTTTATTTGAAATTTGGCTAGCTAATTTAAAACAAGTCTTTGCATAATTCAGAAACATTTGTAAACAGTCACCGCAGCTGCCTTAGCATAGTAAAGCACATATTGTCACACCATCTAGGACTTAAGAGAAGCCATGTAATCTTTATCCCAGTTTCTATTTAGACATATCAGGATCCATACTTATTCACACAAAAAGTATATATATCTACACTATTGTCTGACAGTCAGTGAAAGCATACATATGACTGCTTCAAAAATTGGTCTGCAACAGAACTAGTTACCACATATAAATAATTCCAAAAGACTCTAAAATTACAAGCAAAAGTGAAAGTAAGACAGCAAATTTAGCATACTGAACTTTGACTTTCAAGACAGAACCCCAATGTGGTATTTGATATTTATTCTAATGATGATACACAAGTAAGACAGAGACCATGATCTCAAATGACACTACTCCATTGGCCTAGTGGTTAGAGCATCTGCCTCGGATGCAGGAGGTTCCAGGTTCTAACCCCAGCCACGTAATACCAAACACTTATTAAAAAATGGTACTAACAGCTGCCTCGCTAGGTGCTCAGCATTAAGAGGTTAGTGTTAGGACTGGTCAGCCTGGTATCAGGATAATGTGACTGGGTGGGACATGATGCTACATGTCTGTTGCATGATGCCCCAGTGCTAGACATCACTATAAACTGCCACCTGTAGACATCATAGCATTATGACTGAAAAAGTTTTAAAGCTATGTTAAAAATCCAAATCACACACACACACACACACACACTCAAATAACTCTAAAATTAAAAATATGGAAAATAAAAATACTAAGTCATGACCCTCACCTTGAAGATAGATATCATATCATGATGGAAAAATAAAAATATTGGGCCATGACAATATGATCCCCAATGTGTCACATGTCACATGACACACCTTCTAGAAATGATGTACAAGTACACAAAGTTTCAAGCCTTAATTCTGAATAACTTAAATATTTATAGAGTGGAAGGCTAAGTGGGAAAAGAATATAAAATATTGAGCCATGATCTTGACTTGGATTACAACACTACCTATTGACACACAACACATCTTCTACAGTGAATGTATAAGCATAAAATCTTTCCAATCAAAACAGCTTTAAAGTTATGGGGCAGAAGGGAAGGAAAACTTAAAAGGTATATATTATATCCACTCAGTCTCAAGCTTTTAAGGTCAAATATTACTTCATTCACCTTCCTAACTATCATATATGATTTAAGACTGGGTCAGCATGAATGCTTATTTGTGATTTAAAATACGGTTTTATGATGGTGATAAATTTTAGGACTAGAAATTTTACTGAATTAGTGTCTAAAATAAAAAAAACCCAATGCATTTCATATCACATCAATAGAAAAAATGCTGATAAATTTGTGATTTTCTTTGATCCTGCACTGCAAGCTGATGGAAAAGATTACATGTATAATCAAATCTGAAACAAGATTAATAATGATGGCAAACAATACCAGAGAATGATAGAAATTAACAGTTATACCTACCCTCCCATGTCTCAAAGATGATATGCATCAAGTTGGCACAAGTCATTTCAACAATCATCGATGCATTAATAAATTGATATTAAGGTGCTGAATTGTCCAGCATTCAACCAGATTGTATTATCTCATCATTCATGCCATTTCTGTTTTCTAGATTTTGCAAAGTTCTGAAGTGTTCAATGAGAATTGTTGATGCTTATTGAAGAAGTGCCTTGCACCTGTCATTTTGGGGGAATTACCAGATCTCTAAAGTGCTTTGAACAAACTTCTTCCTGATACTGTATATGAAGCATGCAAGCATCTGGCTGATCAGACCATACTAATTACCAAAACAGCATTACCTGTACAGACAGGTATAGTGTATGGCAACAGTCTTCGACATTTGTGCTTTTTAAACTGAAGACATGAGTTCTGAAATAGTGACAGTAGGGACAGGAGATGTTACTGATACCAGAAGAACTGTCCTTCTGCTCAGCAGGCTCACATGTATGGCAATGACATGATCTGTCTCTACAGGAGAAGTAATTCTCATTGCATTTTATTTTATCTAACATCATCAACAGATTTTAGCCTTTAAACGATCAGTAGAACAGTGATGTCCTCAATCAGCATGTCAGAGACAAATGCTACAGTTAACATGAATCAATAGTAATATATGAAAATAATTTAAAATAAAACCTCAATCTAATGTTAAATGGAACCTCAATCTAATGTTAAATGGAACCTCAATCAAATGTTAAATGGAACCTCAATCTAATGTTAAATGGAACCTCAATCTAGTGTTAAATGGAACCTCAGTCTAATGTTAAATGGAACCTCAATCTAATGTTAAATGGAACCTCAATCAAATATTAAATGGAACCTCAATCTAATGTTAAATGGAACCTCAATCTAGTGTCAAATGGAACCTATATCTAATGTTAAATGGAGCCTCAATCAAATGTTAAATGGAACCTCAATCTAGTGTTAAATGGAACCTCAATCTAATGTTAAATGGAACCTCAATCTAATGTTAAATGGAACCTCAATCACATGTTAAATGGAACCTCAATCTAATTTTAAATGGAACCTCAATCAAATGTTAAATGGAACCTCAATCTAATGTTAAATGGAACCTCAATCACATGTTAAATGGAACCGCAATCTAATGTTAAATGGAACCTCAATCTCGTGTTAAATGCAACCTCAATCTAGTGTTAAATGGAACCTCAATCTAATGTTAAATGGAACCTCAATCTAATGTTAAATGGAACTTCAGTCAAATGTTAAATGGAACCTCAATCTAATGTTAAATGGAACCTCAATCAAATGTTAAATGGAACCTCAATCTAATGTTAAATGGAACCTCAATCAAATGTTAAATGGAACCTCAATCAAATGTTAAATGGAACCTCAATCTAATGTAAAATGGAACCTCAATCAAATGTTAAATGGAACCTCAATCTAATGTTAAATGGAACCTCAATCTAATGTAAAATGGAACCTCAACCAAATGTTAAATGGAACCTCAATCTAATGTTAAATGGAACCTCACTCTAGTGTTAAATGGAACCTCAATCTAATATTAAATGGAACCTCAATCTAGTGTTAAATGGAACCTCAATCTAATGTTAAATGGAACCTCAATCAAATGTTAAACGGAACCTAAATATACATGCATATTATATCAATGAAGCTACATTCAATGAATAGTGCAAACTGACCATTTTAAATCATAATGACTACAAATACCACCACATTCTTGAAAACTGTAATAATACAAGTTGTTCATTGATGATCCTTTATCTGTGGAATTGACACTAGATTGTGTCTGCCAACAGCAGACCAAAAAGTTCAAAAGATAACAAATTTGAAAAATTAAAACACTTGTTATAATGGCATTAAAATTTCATCAGGTCAATTATGTATGTCTTAAAACATGCACACCAAATTTTGTTTGTCTATCTCAAGTGGTTGAACATGCTAACAAAGATTCTGTCAAGTTCAAAAATGTGTTAAAAAACTTGAAAATTGTTTTAATGGTCTGAAAATTAAATCAGATCATCCAAATATGCACACTATTTATATAAAGCACTCTGCATACTATTTATATAATGCACTCTCTGCATACTAATTATATAAAGCACTCAGCATACTAATTATATAAAGCATTCAGCATACTAATTATATAAAGCATTCAGCATACTAAATATATAAAGCACTCAGCATGCTAAATATATAAAGCATCCTGCATATAAAAAACTGCATGTCAATACTCTCTGCATATAAAGCACCCTCATCATGGTAATGATATAAAGCACTCCCTGCATACTAATTATATAAAGCACTCTCTGCATACTAATTATATAAAGCACTCCCTGCATACTAATTATATAAAGCACTCTCTGCATACTAATTATATAAAGCACTCTGCATACTAATTATATAAAGCACTCTGCATACTAATTATATAAAGCACTCTGCATACTAATTATATAAAGCACTCAGCATGCTAAATATATAAAGCACCCTGCATATAAAAAACTCTGCATATCAAGCACCCTCATCATGGTAATGATATAAAGCACACCCTGCATACTAATTACATAAAGCACTCTTAGTATACTAATTATATAAAGTACTCCCTGCATACTAACTAATCAAAGCACTCTGCATACTAATTCTATAAAGTTCTCCCTGCATGCTAATTATACAAGGGACTCTGCATATAAAGCACCCTGCATATTAATTATAAAGCACATTGCATACTAATTCTATAAAGTTCTCTCTGCATGCTAATTATACAAGGGACTCCACATAATAATTATAAAGCACACTGCCTATAAAGCACCCTGCATACTAATTATGTAAAGCTCTCTCTGTATACTAATTACATAAAGAACCCTCATCATGGTAACTATGCAAAGCACTCTCTGGATACTAATTATATAAAGCACTCTCTGCTTACTAATTTAAGAATGAAGTTTTAGGGGAAAATTTAAACACAGCAAGGATATAACATGACAGTATCCAGAATTGTGCTTTAATGAATGGTTTTATAACAAGGGAGAGTTGTGCTACCTAATATTCCTATTTCCTTGTCTTTAATTTTTTCCCATATCATGCTGTATATCTCCCGTCCTGCTGTAAAGTCCACAGCTATTGTACAAGTTTGTACATGAAACTGGCTCTCTGGAAAAATGGAATTTGTTTGCATTTAACATTGTTATATGTTTCATACAAAGAAATATATTAAATCATCAGAGAATAGCCCTTGCTAAGTTTAATAGACTTTAAGAGAATAAGTAGAATATAGTAATTTAGAGTAACTTAGATAATCATGCAGTACAGGAAGTCCAACATTATAATTATGTAAAGGAAGTCTAACATTATAGTCATGAAAAGGAAGTCCAATGTAACAGCTCTGTATGGAAAGTCACACAATAAAGTGATGTACAGGATGTCGAACATTATAGTTATGTATGGGAAGATGAACAGTTGTTTAAACATGAGAAAGTATTTGCAAGGTGCAAAGCCATTACTGAAAAGGCAGAAATGAGATGCTGATAAGAGAAAGCACAATTGCAAATATCATCAAGAGAAGAGACTTAGAAAGTAGCATAAATGTTGGAAAAATAAACACAAATGACTGAAAAATAACCCAGGAGAGGCTGTGATGTTTTGAACTTTTTGCTCTGAATATTCAAAAAAATACAAAAGTGCATGGGGCAACTTCATTCATGAGTGTTACTGGTGAAATACAGTTATTTATTTTGAGCTGATGATAATGAATAATAAATGTTGAATTAGTAACTAAACAGGTTTCTGTTTGATTTTATCGGGATCAGTAGGAGCTTTGTTTTGGTGATCCTGTGGGTTAGTAAATAAAAATCCTATTTCAAGACCTGTATCTGACATAGTCAATGCATATGACTCTCTAGACATGGTATCAATCAGTATCAGAGATGGTCATCGTGTTGACTCTCTAGAGATGGTATCAATCAGTATCTGACATGGTCATTGTGTCAACCCTCTAGACATGGTACCAATCAGAATCTGACATGGTCATTGTGTCAACCCTCTAGACATGGTATCAATTGATATCTGACATGGTCATTGTGTCAACTCTCTAGACATGGCACCTATCAGAATCTGGCATGGTCATTGTGTCAACTCTCTAGACATAGTATCAATCAGTATCTTTCGTGGTCACTGTGTTAACTCTCTAGACATGGTACCAATCAGAATCTGACATAGTCATTGTGTCAACTCTCTAGACATGGTATCAATCAGTATCTTTCCTGGTCACTGTGTTAACTCTCTAGGCATGGTACCTATCAGACTCTGACATGGTCATTGTGTCAACTCTCTAGACATAGTATCAATCCGAATCTGACATGGTCATTGTGTCAAAACTCTAGAGATGGTACCAATCAGTATCTGACATGGTCATTGTGTCAACTCTCTAGTGTACCAATCAGAATCTAACATGATCATTATGTTGACTCTCTAGACATGGTACCAATCAGTATCGGACATGATCATTGTGTTTACTCTCTAGGCACTGTATCAATCAGAATATGACATGGTCATTTTTTTTTTTTTTTGTGTTGACTCTTTAGAGATGGTACCTATTTCCTTGGCAGTTTTATAGAGTCTGTTTTCTCCCCTGCTAATGAGGACAACATTCATCCCTCTGCTGGCCAACTCTTGTGCATAAGCCTTGCCAATTCCCTCACTGCTACCTGTCACAACTGAAATGATAACAAAAATCTATACTACTCAATCTTCAATGTTCATGTTACAGGTCTCCATCACACAAAATATCCCTACAACATTTACTTTTCTTCACATTTCAAATCAACAATAAAGTCTGATGTATATATGAAGTGCTTCTATTTATTACTCAGATTCTTGGATCAATTATTGGGAGTCATTATTATTAAAATTTAACACACATCAAGAAACTGTCATGTGAAAACATGCTACAGTGTCACAGATCACCACAGTGCCACATAATGTCAGCAACATGTGAAAACATGCTACAGTGGCACAGATTGCCATAGTGCCACATAATGTCAGCTTACACATGAAAACATGCTACAGTGGCATAGATCTCCATAGTGCTACATAATGTCAGCTTACATATGAAAATATGAGAAGCCAATTGTACTCACTCCCAAGGCTTGACTTATATGTACGTTTTCCACAGGCTGATATGCTGTGGCACATGCACTATATCCAACTGCTACTATGTTTAAATCACTCAGCCTTTACTTAGGCTGTGATTAATTTTTAATAAAAATCTAAAACTGATTAAATGATTATGCTCCATTTTATTGCTTATCAAAGCAGTTTCAATCAGAATCACTTACCACCTTATGAGAAGATAACAGCATGTCAAGTTCCGAGCAGCAACTGCCAAAGTTACATATAACATGTCATCTACATAAAAGCTCTTATCATCACAAACTAGATTTCTATGCTAGCAATTCTATTAAAAAAATCCCCGTTTACTGATTAAAAGGTGAAAAGACTGACTGAATGAAAAGTGTAATTATCTCGCTCAGTTCAAAAATATTTCACACAAAAACCTACTTCTCATTCATGGCAGTAATGTCAACAGTGATGCCCATGAGAAACAAAAAAAGTGTTCCAACAATCACACAGAACAGACTTGGTCCTTGCAACAAATGTTTGGAAAACCAACTCTGAAAAACTACAGTAGCTATCAATTCATCATCTTCACTAGCCAAAAGTCACTCATCCACCACATCAATCCTCTGCATATTTTGCTAGCTGAAATGGTGCTTTGAACAGGTGCCATCTTGTTCATACAAAACTCCCTGCTTATAGCAAGTGAAATCAATTAACCAATGACAGAACTCATTACATGACCTGTTAGGTATTCAAAGCATTATTTCCATGATGTTTGCAGGCACTGACTTGAAATTTAATATTGCTTAAAATGTTTAAATTGGTGAAATCTAAGTGTCATTATCAGGGGGGAGGGGGCAGCAAGAAAATTCATATACCAATCTCCCAATTTAAATGTAACAAGGGATCTGACTGGATCACTTTCTTCCAGCTACAGATCAGTACATACTGTTTCAGCTAGCCAAACATGCCAAACACTGACATGAAAAAAAAGGACTGACAACCCTTGGCTGGTGAAAATAACTCTGCATATACCTGTACCTTATTTTCCAACTGATGTCATGTGCACGGCACACACAATCAAAACATTATTTACTGGCTTATCAACTAAGAGAATATATTATCAAATGAAACATTCCAAGTTTCAATTTCAAGCATGAATTCACATGAGAACTTTCTTTCACTGAACTTGTGCTGCTCATTTTATAAATGTAACATAATACTTTTGATACTATACTAATTTGCCAATTCTCCACCATTTTCTAGCAATTTTCTCCTTTTTACATTCTGTCACTCCATCAAAACATTTCCAAAGGTGGATTTTGGTATAAAAACCAAGAGTTGCATTCAATGAATCGCACTGTTAAACATGTGAGAGAAGAAAGTGAAGGGATCACAATGAACATACACTATTAAGCTCTTCATTCCAAATCAGTTGCAATTCAATTAACCTTTAATAGTTTCATGCTCATTGTTATAAAAGTTGAATACGGTGGGAGAAGAGAAATAGGTTTAGAAATAAAAACAGTAAGAATGTTGGGTAATTAAGAAAAAAAAGCACAAAATTCTTTAGATATGAAAACAAATAAAACAATGCAATAAAAATATGGATTTTTATTTAACTAACACAAAAGATACATTCAGTGCTGCATTACATAACAAAGATGTAGATGACCAATTGTGTGTAATCTTTATATTTTCATTAACTGTGACTATTAGGGGGACTATCACTTCATTGAAATTCCCTATCTACCTACTTCAATTGGATTAAATACAGTATACTGTAGGCCATGAGGGCACAGCAGATTTAAAACATTACAATTTATTCACAATGTGATTAATATTTATATTTTGCAGTCAGTGTAACACTTAACTTCAACTGAACTATTTAATTAACCAGTAACTAGATTGTTTGTCAGTCTCTACATATTCCGACTGTTCCACTGTGTAAACACACCTAAAATGCCAAAAGTGGCAATAGAAACATTTCATTCAATGCATCGCACATTTAACCTCACATTCTTCAAAAGCTGACAAATGAGTCAATAAAAATATTTAATTATACGGATGGAAAGTTATGAAATTTACATCCATATACAATGACATTGTAACAATAGCAATAACATAAAATGAATGATTTTTTGGTTAAGTTAATAATACTAATATTTCTCAGAAAAACGGACAAAATCAAAAGTAGATTTATAACTGTAGTTCACATGCATTGTCATGGGTGAAGATTACTCAAGAAAAAAGGTCCAAGGGCAGAATTACCATTGCCTTTTATTACATCAAACTCCATTTTATGTGAAATGATTTACACTGACTTCTTTGTTTTTCCATTGTAACACAACAAATCTGTTGTTATTTTAAGACTCTGAATTAAAGCCATCACCAACAGAAAAAAATTCTGAGCAGAGATATCACATACTAGTTGCATCCCTTATGGTTTATGTGTTTTGAAAAATTTTCCAGGAAACTTCTTTTCATTCCCATTTATCGAAGGTCACTCACAAAAGTGGACTGTCCTTTGATCCCTGTGAATTTGAGGAACTGCTCAATTCATCAATTGTCTGAAGTGCGAAAACAAGTTTCTACCCCTAATTATGCCAACTAGCCTAACAAGTTAGTCCTGTATTTCGCTATCACAGGTAAACTGTCAATTAGTAATTTTATTTAGGGGCTGTTTATACTGATAATGAGACTTAGGATTAAGTGCCCTGCTTGATGATTACAACATGTATTTTGGTCACATGACTACCATATGACTTCATGAGCTGAGCAGAAACAATATACATGTATTGTTATTAATTTTAACTGATACGAGTACCAAATTGCACTCTTGTAATTACAAATATGCATTAATAGCCAATCAACTGAGACTAGAATATGAAATCTACTTTTTTTAATTTTCAAAAGTTTCCAAAAATCTTATCCACATATCATTTCAATTTACCCGCTAATCATGTTGCTGTAAAGTTGAGGTCACTCATCCGTAACTTCCTGTGACCACTATGGTTTGAATGGTATGAAGACACCTGTCCACATGCTCTCTTTGTACAACTTTTGGGGTGTCAAAATTGTTCTGAAATGTTTTGGACTTTTCAATTTCTGATGAAGTTTTAAAAACTTCATGTTACGTATTGGCTCATTTAAAGTAACATAAAGAAAAGAGCAAAGACAACAAGCTTTGTAAGTTTTAACAAAAATAATTTATTTCCCTAGAAAACACAGTGAAAAGGTGAAAATATGAAATAGGACTTACGATTTGTGAAGAAAATCCAAACATTTGTCCTAGAATTGTGAAAAACATACAAGTCCTATTAATAAACAGTTTTAATTGAAGTAGTCTGAATCTCAATTCCGTTCCAAGATGGCAGATGATGACGTCAGACAAAAGTTTTATACAAATGTCCAGAATTTTCACTTTGAATCACAATTTGTACTGTTCTATTCCAATTTAGAATCAATTTCATTAAATGTCTTTGTCCAAATCCAGTTGTGTAGTTATCCAGAGAAAATAATTATTGTTTAAAAGTAGATGAAGTATGGCTATCATCTATAACAATATAAATCTCATTCTACAGACATAGAGATGAACAACTCTTTCTAGCACTTGAAGAAAATACCTTCTTCTCAAGGTATATGAATGACTCTACAAGGTGTTAAAATATGACTCTGACTACTGTTTCACAGGGACCCGAGTATTTAAAGCAAACAAAAACGTCACTTCATGCACATGCACGAAGAAAGCATGGTGATTTCAAAATCTCACCACGCAGTACAGAATGTCAACAAGTATAATTAGAAATGACCTTGGTCACAACCAATCATCTACCTAACTTGTTTATCAAGCCAGCAATCTAAGAAAATTGATTACGAAATCCTAAGAGTCATATTTACGTTCTAAATAAACACGATGTTTCTCTCAAAACGTCAGATCCTGTGAATTTAATCATCATAACAATAATAATTATATATAATGATACAAAAATGAAATAGAAAGAATTCAAATTTTAACACACAATTAATTAAACTACATGGTTGTAACATTCAAAAAATAAATTGGTTCTTTAAGTACTGATACAACTATGACATATGACAGTGATATGAAACTCTGAGACAGACCAGCAAATGAAGTGTATAGTGATGAATCTGATGATGTTGAGGTGGAGTGCTGATTCCACTCCTGAACTTGCACTGTGCACTTTTATATGAAAGTACAGGAATGTGTACTGAAACCAAAGGGGTTTGATATTCATCATGGAAATTCAAATAATGTTGACAACAGTGATGGAAGTTTCTGACATTGCAACTGAAATGGGGATGGAGAATTCAAAACAAGTAAAAGAATTTACAGATTGTTGTGTTAAACAATTTAGAGACATTTTGGTAAAATATCACAGTAAACTGAACACCTTGTAAATATTCAATAAATGTTTCAATATTTTTAAGAATATATATTTCCACGGACCAACAAACCACAAGATTTAATTTACATATACCTCAGTAAGGCAGCACTAGTATTATATTGGTCAATTAAAAGCGCAGTTGTGGCAGAAAAATTGGGGGGGGATCCTTGCCCATGACTACAACTCAGCATTACAATTAAGTGCGCATTTTTAATGTATCCAGCTTTCACAAGCTGACCACTGAATAGTGTTATGTTGACACTCTTTGAGGCCTTTATAACAAGAATATTTGGCCATGCTCATCGTTCAATAGTTTCATTTGTTATGAGTTTATGCTTTTAAAATAAGTAACAGAAAAGAGTGAAGACAACAAGCTTTGTAAAATTAAACAAATAATTTATTTCCCTAGAATACAAAGTGAAAAATTAAAAAGAACTTACGGTTTCATGAATTAAATCCATAAATAATCCAAGAATTAAAAATAGAAGTCCTAGTAATAAAAAGTCCTGAATGAAACTGAGTTCGAGTTCTGATGAAATCCAAAGTGGAAGGTGATGACATCTGTTGTGGTCAGCAAAGTGCCACTGTGTCAACAGTCCTTTGTTGAATTACAGAAAATATTATTCCAGTTTTGAATTCAGTATAACTTCCAATAAATGTCTTTATCCAAGAATTTTGTCAGAGCACTTATGTATTTCCAGGGAAAAGAATCACTTGAATTCAATAATTTGAAGAAAATAAAAATTCAACCCAAACTGGTCACAACATAATAACAATTTTAACATGTCAATTGTTTGGAGCCCAACTAACAAACTTCTATCAAAACAACAGTTATACGCTAATTAAGATGCAAAACAGATTCCCAGATGAGGGTCAAAGGTTCATTCTTCTGAAAAAAAAATAGAAGTTTGTAACAATTGATACATGCTATACTTGTCACGTAATCCAGGTATGACCTTGACTTAATGATTCTTACTCTGAGAAAGAAAAAAAATAAAAAAATAAAAACAACATTGTTTACCAAAATTGTCACTGATTTTGAAATGAGGTCAAGCAACTAGATACAGTGTTTCTATTATCAGTTGTTTATCAATGAAATAAAAAAAAAAATAACAGTCAGATCAAACAGAACTGAACTCAAGTTCTGGACAATGTCAAATCCAGTAAACAAACTTACATTACAATAGCATGTAATGGATTTAAAATATTTAAAACAAACAAACAAATAATTAAATTAAATATACATAACACATTTTTGACGCTCTTTGAGGCCTTACAACAAGAATACTTTCTCAAAGGATATGCCTTTTCTCCCAATGACATGCCTTATTTTTCCCCACAATGTTCATCTTTTCAAATTCTGGTAGCTGTGGCCAAGCTGTACAATATCTTATGGTTAGTCTTAAGTAAACAAACAAGAAAGCCAGTGTGACTAATTAACAATTAATTCTTATCATTCCAACTGTAAGTGAAAAGGACTGGCCCTCCAACATAATTCAAAGAAACTATGTTCTACTGTCTGTTATGTAAGCACCAGGAACTGAATGGCAAATAAATGATGCCCTATTTTGTTGTAACTAACAGTGCCTAATTATGCAGTCTGAAGCATACACATGTGACAACTATTTTTCCCACATTTTATATCCCACTTTATTTCCTTATTGTTAACTCTTAAGGTATTTACATGTAACATTGTTTATTAAATCATATATTTACTGGTATTCTGAATTAGTTTTTAAGGGCAAATATTCTGCATGGTATTTTTTTTTTTGCATTCCTTCTTTTAATTTAATGATGGTAATTAACATTTGTATATATAGTACAGTAATGTCATTTATTTACTCATGATAGTTTCTTTCATAAGAATGGAAATGCTATAGTATTCACAGTGATCATTCTGGGATTGAAACTAATTGCTCACAATTTCAGTGCTGTGATCTATTTTTTGTTGTGGTTTAATTTCTGATGTTAGCATTGTTGTGGGGATTAAAAAAAAGCATAAATTTACATGAATAATGTTTCAACTTAACATTTACTGAAGAAAAAATTCTTAATGGTATAATTATTTCTTCACAACAATATTCAAAGGTGATAAAATAGAACATGGCTTTTGTGGATTGCATATGATATATCTATTTATGTAGAATTTTTAGGAGAACTAAAAATCAACAGACATAATACA
Organism: Megalonaias nervosa; assembly: GCA_016617855.1. Taxonomy (NCBI): domain Eukaryota; kingdom Metazoa; phylum Mollusca; class Bivalvia; order Unionida; family Unionidae; genus Megalonaias; species Megalonaias nervosa. The sequence continues at coordinate 468 of JAECUM010094021.1, read as the reverse complement.
ATAATTGGAGGTACTCTGCAAAAATCAGGAGATATTATGAAATCAGTAGGTAGGTGTGGAAGGACCCCAAAAATTGGGGAGTTTTTTCCTCCTGGCATGAGAGTTGACAGGTATGAAATAGTGTCATTTTGGCACTATCTGAAGTATTTACAACGTTTTGCCATACTGATTGTTAAATAACAATCTGACTGAACAAATGTTGCTTCAAGAAAATATATATGAAAGATCAGTTCTACAAGATGGTTCCACAATTACCCTGCCAGTGGGATATGTTTCAACAATACATTGTGTTAAGTTAATAACAGTCAAGTGTACACTTCTCTTTTTCTTAAAGAGAGTGGGAAGTAAGCCACAAAGTTTGTTCAGCAAGTTGTGAAAAAGAAAACAATGAGTTTCAAAGTGGTAAAGTTGAATTATGCAATAACTGTCAACATGAGGTATCAAAGTTATACATGCAACCAAGTTAAA
>JAECUM010094020.1:0-69394 GCA_016617855.1 Megalonaias nervosa | reverse complement strand
TTTTAAACGACCGTGGGGTGTGGGACCCATTTGCCGTGAATTTTCTAATTCGTTCTATTTTCTGTTGGACAACGGGGTTCTGAGAATGCTATTTATTTTTTAAAATGGAAGTTGTTGTAATCCTTACTTACTTTACTCAGTTAAAAAAGACCCACCCACACCCTAACAAAATTCTTAGCAAGACCCTGTTCATGTCACCCAATTCTTGCAGCTTGTACAGTGTACAACATGACGACATGGAGAGGGTCTGCTAGGAATCTTTTTATATGTCCATTTTTGTATGTCCAAATCCATGTTATTAAAAATTAAAGTAAATGTTTAATATACTTTTGGCTAATACTGTTGTACTTTCATTCTTTACACTTTCTTTCTGTTGATACATTTACGCATCGCCTTTTATCCTAGCTGTGTAATCAAGTACGACCCGATCTATATACCTATATTTGGCCACATTGACGGTCTTCAGAATATGCAAAAAATCCTGATGCGGACAGATATTTGATAACAACCATCATTATATAAAACTCGTTATGGGGACAAATACCCAATAACAACCTTAGAATATACAAATAATTATGGAGACTATTTATCGGCGTAACAACTTCTGATTTTTGTGTATAGCCCGGAAAGCTGTATTGTCGCGTTACATAATGTTCTTATCGGCACATATTAAAACTGTTTTGCTATTGCTGCTTACTTACAATTTGTAATGTTTCTATGACTTTCCCTCTTTCTGTTCCTATTTTAAAAAATATTTCTGAATCGAAGCGCGTAAATGTAAATAAAACAACATATCGTGGCTGACCCAGTTTATCGTGGCAGTCGCCTAACTTAGGTATGGTAGCACGCTCGTATTATAATGAAGATAAATTACAACTTGGCTAAGACAAGGAATGTCCACGCTTGTAATGGCAGATTATTTGCACAAAAACGAAAGGATCCAATGATCAAATCGAACACACAAATGTAATTAAAATGGAAATCCATGAATAACAACACAACATATTAAAAATCAATATTATTTACCTTTATATTAGTTTTAAATGTAATGTGGGCAAAGAAATATAAATATATAAATAATATTAATAATCATAATATTCTTGTCACTGAAATATCACTGATTTCAAGAAAGTTTAACTGTTATTGTATTCTTATTTATCGACGCGATGTATGATCATAAGCAACATTTTGTCAATTTTGGTCAATATTGGCTACCATGGAATGAAATTCCAAGCTTAACCTTATAAGGACATGTACATCATCATCGGTATATGACCTATAATCAACAAACATCAGACGATACACTGAGTATATTTTGTAATCAAAGCCAATGCAGGTATAGCAAGTTTGACTGGAGTTTTGTATATGATGATCAATGGAATTGCATGCACTTTACAAAAAAGTGATGTTCATTCTTTTTCAGTGTAAACTTATTAAAAAAATGCTGATATTTTGCTATAAAATATTTGCGTCCTTACTGGCTTCAGCTTTACATCTGTAAACAACCGCTAGACATCGCGTGTCCAAATTTAATTGGATAATTCCATTTGCCGCAATAATATAGAACCTGCGATAATACAGCATTGAGTATACTATAAAAGAGGCTCTTTTAAGTATGATAGAGAGGGTCCTATGTCAGAACATGTCATGGGGGTAATTTGAGATAGTTTTATCACTCAATATGATTTTCTTTCCCTTCAGATTATTGCTTTTTTCAACATCAAGTTCACATTGAGCGTCTGTGTCCAAAATTAATCAGAAAATCCTCTTTGCTCCTATAATATAGAGCCCACAATAATACAGCATTGGAGTATATGTGATTTACCTAGTCAAACAATGTAAGACATGAAGCTTGATATTTATGTTTTGGGGGTTGACCAACAAAACATAGCTATCGCTGTCGATATCATACATTGTTACATTGTAGGACTAATGTATTACCATAATTAATAGTAAAGTCTCCTAACACTATAAATAAAACTTTACACTGCTGTTTATGTATATTTTTTGGCCAAGCTATTCCCTCGACCATTATATATATATATATATATATATGAAAGACTGTTCACATGGGTCCCATGTACATAATTTATGTAATTTTCCGAAATTAGTCCTACAATGCTATTACTCTTTCATCTCTGGTATAAATATCTAAAATAAATATTGAATGAATCTCTCATGCGTGATAAACCCAATATGGTCGCCCAATTATTATTATTCACTCAGAACAAACAAAGATTATTTATCCTTAAACGAGCTGGCTAGTTAAAATGTGCCAAAAGTTTGAAAGTAGCCGGTTTCTCATGTAATGTCAGCTGTTTACCTTTTATGTTCTGAAATGTTTTGTGTACATTTGCACAGTAAATCTAAGTAATCTAATTCAGGATGACACAAATAAATTTTTAAAATGCATGCATATAGTGGGATTCAATCTTGGATCTTTTGTGTGATAGGTCAACACTGACACAAATAAAAATTTTAAAATGCATGCATATAGTGGGATTCAATCTTGGATCTTTTGTGTGATAGGTCAACACTGACACAAATAAAAATTTTAAAATGCATGCATATAGTGGGATTCAATCTTGGATCTTTTGTGTGATAGGTCAACACTGACACAAATAAAATTTTTAAAACGCATGCATATAGTGGGATTCAATCTTGGATCTTTTGTGTGATAGGTCAACACTGACACAAATAAATTTTTTAAAACGCATGCATATAGTGGGATTCAATCTTGGATCTTGTGTGATAGGTCAACACTGACACAAATAAATTTTTAAAACGCATGCATATAGTGAGATTCAGTCTGGGATCTTTTGTGTGATAGGTCAACACTGAACAAATAAATTTTTAAAACGCATGCATATAGTGGGATTCAATCTTGGATCTTTTATGTGATAGGTCAACACTGACACAAATAAAATTTTTAAAATGCATGCATATAGTGGGATTCAATCTTGGATCTTTTGTGTGATAGGTCAACACTGACACAAATAAAATTTTTAAAATGCATGCATATAGTGGGATTCAATCTTGGATCTTTTGCGTGATAGATCAACACTGACACAAATAAAATTTTTAAAATGCATGCATATAGTGGGATTCAGTCTTGGATCTTTTGTGTGATAGGTCAACATTGACACAAATAAATTTTTAAAACGCATGCATATAGTGAGATTCAATCTTGGATCTTTTGTGTGATAGGTCAACACTGACACAAATAAAATTTTTAAAACGCATGCATATAGTGGGATTCAATCTTGGATCTTTTGTGTGATAGGTCAACACTGACACAAATAAATTTTTTAAAACGCATGCATATAGTGGGATTCAATCTTGGATCTTGTGTGATAGGTCAACACTGACACAAATAAATTTTTAAAACGCATGCATATAGTGAGATTCAGTCTGGGATCTTTTGTGTGATAGGTCAACACTGAACAAATAAATTTTTAAAACGCATGCATATAGTGGGATTCAATCTTGGATCTTTTATGTGATAGGTCAACACTGACACAAATAAATTTTTAAAATGCATGCATATAGTGGGATTAAATCTTGGATCTTTTGTGTGATACGTCAACACATTTTGTTTCAATACAAGTTACAACTTAAAAGTATACAGTCTACATGTATATGGTATTTTGTCTTGTAATGTTACAAAATCTTAAATATACAGTGTCATAGCCAATTTCTCTTAATCTGTTCTTATCAGTGGATTATCTTGCACAAATTATTTTACAATTAAAGACAGATTTTTGTATTTGTAATGTTGATATGCATATAATTTGTATTTCCTAATCAAATATTTAAACTCTTTTTATGTCTAGTTTGTTCCCTTATAATAGTATGTTATTTCTTCTTTTGTAAATACACAGTGATGCGATGCTCAGAAAGTAGCTCAAAATATAAACACTTACTGATGCTGCCTCTTTGTTGTATCCGATCATGAGTATTTGTTCATAAGAAATGCTATTAAGAACACTGACTCTCCAATTTTTAAAAAGAATCTCAACTATACAAACAGCATAAGTCTTAAAACAGCTGAAACCTTGACATTTCAAAAACTTATGAAATAAATTCTGTTTCCAACTGGTACACTGGTCATAAATCATTACCAATTTTATCATAGCATTTCAGTCTCTCTTTTGTAAATATGTTATTGTGCATTAATCTGTAATCCAAATCTACACAATCTGGGGTCTTGAAATGCAATTGTATTAATTTTCAGTGATTAAATTTTCCAAAATAAATATCCAACTCCAAAAGGAAACAGAAGCCGGTTCTTGGAAATTCGAACTACATAACACGGTGTAATTTATTTGTGTTATAGATGAACAGAAGTCAGACAATTTGGTATCAGTTTTTAAATACATGTTATTTCTTCTTGGACTCAGTGGGTTTTGAATCTTTTGTAACGATATTTCTCCAGTCTAATGGTATACTTTCTATTATACAATTGTAGTCTTTTTCTATCTTTTTTTCTGTTTTGACATCATATATCATTTCTAATCCAGGCACAAATTCATATAAAATGTCCTGAACACAAACAATTCCTGCTTCTACAAATTATACAAACCACAATGTTTTACCAGCACATGTGCTATTATAATTTCAAAAGGGAGGTTGCTTAAATACAGTCTGCACATCAATATTCATAATCATTTTATTTCTGATGTGTTCCTATGCATGAAACATTTCTCTGTATAACATTGGGAGGACATTCAATTGTTGCTTATTTAAGAAAATTATAAACACATCCTTTGTCACCTTCATGTTTAGAACACTAGATAAAAAGTAATCAGATGTATGTAAGTGGATACATTTTTACTTACAGTGATTAATATGTTAGAGGATGACATTTCATACCTTATGTTATGGCTGCCTATTTAAAACAAAATTCAGGAATGTTCAAGAAAAATTGATTAACTTTATTCTCCTGGGGAAAACCACTAATTCTCTGACTGACCTCAAACTGTTTGCACATCATAATTATTTTCCAATCTTTAAGACAGGCACTGGTTACAATGCAAATATTGTTAGCAAATTGAAGCTGTGTGAATAGTCTTTGTAAAGTATAGTACATGGCTGCCACACCAAACAGGCACTATAAATCAATTTCCTTTTCCATAGTGTTTTGAAGTCCAATAAATTGGCCACTAAACCTGTACTGGAAATTTGATGGATATAGCTGAGTTTAATTCATTTAGAATATTGCACTGACCGGTCACGATGTAAATAATCTTTTCTCTTGTGGACATATGGTGCATGTGTGAATAGACTTTCAATAGTTGGTACATGGTGGCTGTGCAGATAAACACTTCCATTCATTTTTTGACAGTGCATGTTTTCTTGAACAGTTGACACATTTCAGATTTCTGAAGCAGAATAAAAAGTCCACTGAGATATAGCAATCACCACTGTCAGAGTTAGTTCTTTTCATTATATTTCTTTTTCCTTGTAGAAAGGTGATACAGGTTCAAAGAAAGAATTATAGAAGCATTTTCTTGAGGATGTTTGGTACAACAATTTCCAGATGTTTTTACCAGAAGTTATTTCACCATGGTAGCAGCTGCCTAATTAGAACCATAAAGACAGACAAATCACCCTGTGAAGTTGATGGTTTTTGGCCACATCTTCGATATATTTCCCATAATGCTTCAAAATCATCAGAGTCACCACCAAAACTGTCTGTCACACCCAGTTCAGGATTGGTTGATGAGAAGGTTCATATTAAAGTCTCAGGATTGCAACTTTATGAGACAGTTAAACTGCGTGCAGAGCTTGAGGAGAATAAAGTTGTGCTCCAGTCATATGCTGTTATACTGCGGATCGTAATGGCCTGATAGACCTCTTCAAGGATGCTGCACAGTCTGGAACTTATGAAGGTTATTTTGGGAAGATTTAAGAATTTAATCATAAAGAGTTTGTTCTTTTCATAGAGGCTGTAAATTAATCAGACTCTGTTTTACTTTAGTACTGTTAAGTAATCAATACAATTTTATGTAAAAATTATCAATTTCATTCACCTAGCAAACTTTCAGGGAGGAAAATAAAAACATTGGTAAATTTAGTTTACTGAGCAAAGTGTATTCTAGAAAAATTCATGTTATGTGAGCATCCATGAGACATGTTTCCAAGGCCCTTATAAGCAATTTATTCCATATGGTCAGACATTTCTTGTTTTTTCACCCCTCAATAGTGCAAGATAATCATAGCCATATGAAATATATTTACAACTTGTCCAATATGGCCACCACAGTTTCCATTTAGCAAATCTTTTTGTTGTTAGTCCTGCTGAATAGATGACCATATCAGTGTGTGATTTTCACTGAAAGACTTCTCATCATGTCTCAATGGTGCTAAAGAAAAATGGTTCTGATCTGATGGCCAACAATGCTACCACTGAGACTATCATTAAAATCTTGTCGCTACTCATCCTAAATAAAGTGTAATGTTGCCATGGAGATTTTTAGGCGGATGACTTCTTATGATGTCTAATTGGATCTATATCAAATGGTGCGAATCTGGTGTCCATTGTGTTGAAAATATTGTTATCACTATGTCTTCTGAATGGACATTCATATTAACCTGAGGTTGCTCAGAACCACTTCTAGTTGGTCCGAAATGAAAACATTGCTGATCCAACTTCTGATATGGCTATCACAGTGGTCACCATGACAGTATTGTTATTACTTCTCCTTGATGGCTAATTATATCGACATTCTGCTTTCACCGAAAGTCTACTTATGATGTCTAGTTGGTACTAAATGGTGCCTTGCCAGTGTCAGTTATGGCCACCACCATAGGCACCCATCTTGAAAAGTCCCTTGTAGTGTTAATGAGAGACCAAATTCTAGTTGACTTGGCTTTCTCATTCAAGAAATTAATATGGTTATAGAGTGGGTATTAGAATGGTTGCTGGACTATGGAGAGCAATGACAGAGTCAGGGGTATGACCCATGGGCAATGTTGGTTTTAAAAGAAAGGTTTTGGCTACTTATGGAATGTTTCAAAGATAAATTCAGAGATAAAAACATTCATCATAGCAAATGTATATTGAATTCTGTCATAATATATAGAATTTATGGGTGACCTTGAATTTCTCCAGCCCTTCTCAGCTTGGTGGGATCAGCTTTGAAAAAAAGAACTGGAATTGTCACTTCCTCAACATCAGCTTAACGTATAGCAAACTGCATTAAATTCTACACCTAGTTTTAAGTTATAGGCTTGCACAAAAACTTCAACACCATATTTATGCCGCTGCCACAGCCGATATTATAGTTTCTGTCTCAAAAATAGGTGAGACGGAATTGTACTACAATTGTCCCCACTGGAGAGGATGTTTCAAGAGAGGTCAACCCCTGATTAGAAGTCACTTTTTATGATATACCAAAATAGTTTATTTTTACTAAGTTTGCCCCCTCAGTAAGAGGCCATTCCTGTGGCCTCATAAGAAGAGGACCATTGTCCTTTAATTAGATGAACCTTGTCTTTTATAGAGGGGATGTGGTCGGTGTGAGTGGTGTGATGGAATAGAAAGATTGTGTTATAGTTTGCAGGCTATGGAGATGTATTAAAGGGTACACTGCCTAAATAATATAAAAAAATTGCATATTAAATGTTATTTCTTAATCTATGTCTTTCTAGGGGTAGAACCCATGGGTTTATTCTGGAGCATGTCAGCATCACAGGGACAAAGATTGATCAAGAAAAATGTTGAAATTCCCTGGAAGGTGAAGATAAGAGTGTTCCCTTCACTTGAAGAAGGTCCTGCTTACTTGGGAAACACATCTGGTACCAGCCTTTTGGAGATATGTGTAGATAGATCATATATGAAGTCAGGTGTAAGAAGAATACCAGTCAAAGAGGGACCCTTCAGAGGGAGCATTTTTATCCCAGAGGGTAATGATGCCTTTAGCACATTGTTATGTACAGTTTTAAGCTGACACAATTTTTTTTTATCCCTCACTACTTGCAATGAGGTCATGATTTGATGGTGTCAATCCATGCATGCAGAAAAGCTTGTTATCTAGAGTGTGCAAAAGCCACTATGCATAGACAGATAATTGTTTATCGCATTTTTATGCATATGTAGATGACCTGATTTGATTTTCAGACCACTACAGCAATTTTCAACATGTTTTACATTTTTAAATATTTGGGACTAAGACTTTTTGGGACAAAAATCTTGTTAGCAAGATAAATAAAAAAACCACTTGAGATAGACAATTAGAAGTTTGTATGCTCTTTTCTTGTCATATATAGATAACCTAGTTAGATTTTCAGGTCATTACAGCAATATTTCATTTTTAACTGCTTTGTCGGGGCGAGTTTATTTTATGAAAATATTATTAGCACAGTTAAGCAAACTCCACTTAAGGGCAAAATTTAAATTTAGATAAGCATGTATGTAGACATATGTAGATGACATCATGTAGTTCATTTATAGCAGTTTATTAATCTTGTTCTAAATATTTTAACATTTTGGACTTGTTTGTTTTGTTCATTTATACCTGAAATAGATCAGAACTTGAAATGTGTCAGTATAACATGGATGTTCCCAACACACTGGTCATAAAAATAAAATTTAAATGGTGACAATTCAGTCCTGACTTTTGTCTTCATAATTTCATAAAATTGAGTAACAATCCATGAAGTTCTTCAAAAGTTATTGAGTAGAAATACAGATTGCTATGGATCAGATGGTACTGATGGAGGTGCAACAGGATGGAGGGATATGGCCAACACATGACAGGGACATAAAAACTTAACAGAATGAGATCAGAGAGATTCAGTGATTTAAAATCATTAATATTTACCATATATACTGCCATATGAGTCAGAACCATGTGCAGACTGCATTGACTCAGATTTGCCATCATATAATGTGCCAGCAGATGAGGGTCAAATACAGTTTATTATGAGTAATCAATAGAACAAGCTGTAACAAGATAACCAGGTTGGGGTCAGATTTATAACAAAATACTAATGATGGTTGATACAAATACAATGTTTATTGATGAATGACTCAAATGAAGAAAAGCATTATGATTAATATGTGCATGTATAAGATCCAAATATTGGACAAATTAACACAATCCACACAAACTTAATAATGTAACATAAATGTGAATACAAGTAAATGACCTTGCATAGTACAAGGACAGAGGTTAATGATTCACAGTAATTTCACCTGATGAAAAGAATGATGTGTTTTACTCGAATGGTAAAAATGATGTACTTTACTCATATAGTAAAAATGACGTATTCACTCAAATAGTAGAAAATGATGTCCTTTACTCAAATAGTAAAATGATGTAAAAATGGGACAGATCTTTACAGTCCCAAAATACTGGGTATAACAAACCAAAAATTAGCCCTCGGCTAAAAGGATACATGTATGGAGTTACACAAAACACTCCATCACTAGAATACTTGGCTACCAGTCACACTGGTCAGTCAAGCAGTCAGCTTTACAGGTGATCACCGACCACTATTCAATCACTTGGTCAATCAGGCAATCAGCACCCACCTATCGGTCAGCAACATCCGATCACATGCTACCAAACCAGCAAAACACTGTTCAATCAGCCCTATGGCTGCTATGGTCAACTTTAAGGTCAGCTCTACAGCTGCTACCCCATCAACTCTGATCACTGTGGTCAGCTCTACAGCTGCTATGGTCATCTCTACAGCTGCTTAGTAACCCTGTCAACTCTGATCAGCTGAAAATAAATCTAACACCATGTAATAAGAATGACACGGGCACATACGATAACACATAATGACGTTATATACAGTAAGCTATACAAATTATATTATCGGCACAACATTACAATGCAATAAACAGGTTCAGAAGTGAACCTACCTGTGTCCGATAAGAATCCTATGGTACTAAACTTTTCTTAATAAAATGCAACTTTATTGCTAATATAGATCCCCTGTTAAGTCACATACAAGAATAGAAAATATTTCAATTTGCATTATACTATGCAAGCCAGAGTTACATAGAAAATATACAAAAATAAATGTGGTAGTACAATAGTTATAACCTATAATATACATAAGAAATTAATAAATAACTCACATACCTCTATAGCTGGAGATTTGCAAGTCCTTAAATAGATTGCTCACTGACAAGACGTTTTCGTAGTTTAATGTTTTTGTCCTACAGTGAGGTATTTATACACAGACGATGTAATCCTACATCATCCGTGTGCTTGATGAATACCGGTTTTTCCCATCGAAAGCACTTCGCACATGTTGCATAGGATGAACCGAACTCACTGTTTCGAAATAATATACAATATACGTAAATTACCCTCGGGCATCATTGTACAAAAAAAATGAAACCCGAGTACATGTATTTAATAAATAACAAAGGGATTTATACAAATCAGTGACACAAGTAATATAGGCCCTGATATTCCAGCACATTATGCCATGACATATCATTGTATATGTTGTTTACAGTTGCACTCTGTTATATGCAATAGATATGGTAGATTTAACATATTTGTTTTTTGTTAATATGTACCATTTCAGTTATTTATATTCAATATTTTACATGGTTATTCCCCTTTTCACCAAGAACTTTAGTCCTGAGAATCCCATTTTACAGTTTATGCTCAGTTACTTAGAAACTATTAGAAGTATGTAATTTGCATCAATTGGAAATATAATTTTATGTCAGCATCATCATGGTTGAATTAGATTTAAGTTATTCCCATAGTGCTAAGAAAAAGTATTATTGGCTTTCATTATTTTGTTTAGTGCACCAGTCATTGTAGAAATTAAAGGTCTTGGAGGTACATGTATATAGTGATAGCAATACACCTATTCATAGATGTGGTGGATTTTTGAATGGTAACATTGAATTTTCTCTTGTTTATTATCATGAAAACTGACTTGATCAACCTTTTTCCAGATAGTTATTTTTTTATGTGGTGTTTGTCATGACATTTATTGCCTTTAATAATTGTCTCTTTTTTTAAAATTTGGATAATATTATAAATATCGTGGAATAGACTTCCATATTTCACATATTCAACAAAACATTCCATTTTTGATGAGTATAATCTAATGACAAAGACTTGTACCCAGTCTACTTTAGTGCTGCATTAAATATGCCATGGCTAAGACTCTTATCAAAAACTGTATTGCATAATTGATCTGTACAAAATCTATTACCTAACTGATCTGTACAAACTGTATTGCCTAAATGATCTGTACAAACTGTATTGTCTAACTGATCTGTATGAACTGTATAGTCAAACTGATCTGTACAACTGCATTGCCTAACTGATCTGTACAAACTATTAATTGATCTATACAAACTGAATTGTTCAATTGATCTGTACAAACTAACAATTTATCATCAGCTTAGTTTCCTGTATAGACTTGCATTTAAGTCATGTCCAAATGCAACCAACACAGACCCTAATCTGCCATTGCATAATACACCGGTATATCAGGGTCTGTGTTGTTTTTCTACTGATTAATCTTAATGAACTGCATAGATCCTGATCTGCTGGCACATTATTTGACAGTAAATCTAGGTCTCTGCAGTTTGCATTTGGACTTGACTTTAAAATGAGTATATTTAATAAATTAACCTTCAGATAATTAACAGACCTTTTGGCTTGGAATAAATTGCAGTAAGTAAAGCGTGTAAATGAGTAGTTACTCCATTGTCACACCATGATAGTTACACCAGCAGTTACTCTGTACTCACACAATGATAATTACACAAGTAGTTACTCTATTGTCACACCATAATAGTTACACAGGTAGTTACCCTGTTGTCACACCGTGATAGTTACACAAATGATTACTTCAGTGTCACACCATGATAGCTACGCCAGTAGTTACTCTATTGTCACACCATGATACATGGTTCTTCTTTTAATGTGATGAGAAGTTGAAACAGTCTACATCTGTGTATCATTTAATGATGATATTTGAAGAAAAAAGCTAACGTTATTTATGACAGATAATATAGTAAGACCTATAAAATTGTGTGCACTTAACTTTTTGTTTGCTTTCATTGGTTAAGATTTTGTAAATGGCTCTTTCTGAATAATTTTGGCATTTGAATGTTTAAATTGCCTGCAATCACTGGGACAATATTGCAAGATTTCATGAAAAATCAAATATAGAAAAACCAGGATACTCTGTATTTGCCCCTGATAATTCTCCAATCAATCAATCAATCAGTCAATCAATCTTCCTTTGTTTAATGAGTAGTGTATTTGAAATAATTTTTATTGCTCAATTGCATTACTACTCATCACATTCACAGAGATGCTTACTTCTGGAACTGTGTCATAATGCAAGCAGTGAAGGATTATCCAAGTTTTAGTTAAACGTAATTTCCAATTAATTTTTCCTTCACTAGAGTGTAAAGTCTACTATCATATCACTTGATGGTGTTTATTAGCTATAGACAGACTGTTTTGATGTATCACTTGATGGTGTTTACTTTCTACAGACAGGCTGTTTTGATGAAGTGTCACTTGATGGAGTTTACTTTCTATAGACAGAATGTTTTGATATGTCACTTGATGGTGTTTACTTTCTATAGACAGTTTTGATATGTCACTTGATGGTGTTTACTTTCTGTAGACAGACTGTTTTGATGTCACTTGAGGGTGTTTACTTTCTGTAGACAGACTGTTTTGATATGTCACTTGATGGTGTTTACTTTCTGTAGACAGACTGTTTTGATGTCACTTGATGGTGTTTACTTTCTGTAGATAGTCTGTTTTGATATGTCACTTGATGGTGTTTACTTTCTGTAGACAGACTGTTTTGATGTCACTTGATGGTGTTTACTTTCTGTAGACAGACTGTTTTAATGTCACTTGATGGTGTTTACTTTTCTATAGACAGGCTGTTTTGATGTCACTTGATGTGTTTACTTTCTGTAAACAGGCTGTTTTGATATGTCACTTGATGGTGTTTACTTTCTAGTGACAGACTGTTTTGATGTCACTTGATGGTGTTTACTTTTCTACAGACAGGCTGTTTTGATGTCACTTGATAGTGTTTACTTTCTATAGACAGTCTGTTTTGATATTCACTTGATGGTGTTTCCTTTCTATTGAAAGACTGTTGTATGTCACTTGATGGCATTGAATCTTTCTAGTGACAGACTGTTTTATGTCACTTAATGGTGTTTACTTTCTATAGACAGACTATTTTGGTATATGACATATTGTCAGGTTACATATCGGTTTGGAAAATAAAGCTGAACCTAGATTATGCCACAAGTATTAAAAATGATATCATTTAAGATGCATTAATATTTATGTTATCTCCATAACAGTATAATGTGAAATAAGAAAAACAAATTATTTCCTGCATTGAAAATTCAGGCAGTGAAATTATAATTAATAGTGAACCAGTTTCATTCTACAGCTATCACATAAATGGAAAGAGTGACAGTCTTCTTTCATTAGAACTACAATGAAAATTAGCTTACTTGTTATTTTCTTTTAAGGTAAAGCTTATTCAGCAACTTGTAGGGACAAATAAAAAGTATGCATGGTTCTGGTAACCCAACCAAACTTATTTTTTTAACTGATGACCCTATAATTTTGTTTTTAAAATTAAATACATGTACTAGTACAGTATAACAGACCAAAAAAAAACATTTTAATTGAATGAAAATATTAATAAAGGGATGTAAATATAACCACAACCAAAATCTTTTTTATTTGGCCTAATGGTAAAGTGTTGTTTAAAAACAAATATCCATCAGTTTCATCTGTTTATTGGAACCATCAAATTGTTTATTGCAAAATGTGTGAAACTCTCAATCAACTTGAACTCTTTCCTGAGTTGGTAAAGAGCACACTCAGTATGCGAGATCCGTCCTATATAATTTAATATTTATCATCTAATGTTGCTAATTTTTCACTACCAAAATAAAATCCCAGACATTGAAACAAATGTTTGCATTATTAGATTTCAGTTTTGAGAAATTAGAGAAGTTCAAATTAATGCAGGAAAAATAAAATTATTTTTCACAGTAAGTTTCAATGCTTCAAAATTTTTTAAAATATTAAATTTTTTACAAGTTTCACTGTATATGTAGGACATTGGTATGTCAGTGAAAACAGAATTCACTTAATTATCTGAATATTATTAAATAAAGGGAAAATCTGGACTTAAGTATAAATATGTAATTACTTGATCAAGTTCACTTTATTACATGTACATCTCTAAAGCCCAATTGATTTGAGAGTCAGTTACATCCTCAAGACTGAGCACACTGTTGCTTTCACTAAATATAGACTTGGCCATTGCTTTTTAGCATAGCCAGAAAAAGATCCAAACTGATAATGATTTTACCTAGGAGTTGGAACTATGTATATGTCTTTTCATTTGTGCTCAAAGTTGCAGTTGGTAAATCATGTGAAATTTTCAGCACTGTGTTTAGAACCAAGAGGCATATTTTCAACCTGTTGACTTTTGAGGATGAAAATTTAGGATATTTTTGGGGTTGGTTGGAAGTAAAACAGACAAAAGCATTAATAAATTAACCTTGAATAATAAAAAAAATGTTTGCTTCCTGTTGTCTATATAACAGATAGCCAGAAAAACATTTTCCATATTTCCAGTAAGGCTGGATTCGGAGGTAGCAGTGAAGGTTATCCTACTGTAATGTGATCAGGCAAGTATTTGAGAAGAAAGATAATTTTAACTAAAAGAGTTCCTTTCAAAATTGTTTACTAGCCAGACTGCTTAGTTTTGAATGTACCAAGAGCTGTTGAATGTAGGGAAATGGCTTTCATGTGGGTATCGAAGGATGAAGGGGCATATGTCTCTCTATTTCTCTCTAGTTGGAGCACTAACACCAAACATAAAAATATGTGCTTTCTAGTCGGCTGATCATCCCTGTTTCTCATCGTCAACCTTAGGACTTTTTCCTCCACAGTTTAAAAAGTTACATTAAATATATATAATGTTAAAAAAAAACTACCTGCCTACCCTAGTTTTAAAACCTGTGCAATAGGAAAAACATATTCTTTCATGGCCTTATTTAGAATGGTTGATAGTCCATCTCCATGTGAACAATATGACCATTCTTTGTCTTGGTGCACAATCAGGTACAGTGATTAAAGTAAATCATAAAATTATATTTATTTTGATGTTCAGCAGAATTTCATAATATTATTTAATGTTTGTACATACCTCAAATGCCTATTAAATTTTATGTTTATCTTCCAGGAGATGGTCCCTTTCCAGCTGTGATAGACATGTGTGGTGGTCTGGTCAGTTTGGTGGAGACCAGGGCAGCTCTGCTGGCATCCCATGGTTTTGCTACCTTCTCCCTGTGTTATATGATGTTTGATCACCTTCCTAAACATTTAGCTGAGATCAAGCTTCAATATTTCTTGGTTAGAATACTTGCAAACATTCAGTAATTATATCTAGTTGTGGCCAGATCATATTAAACTAGACTGATGTTGTTGTTGTTGTAGGGTTTAATGCAATTTTGCAGCACAAGATAGGCTGTACAGATGGTGGAGGAAGAACCCGGGAAAACTCCAGAAAGAACCACCAACCCACAAGAAGCTACTGGCAAGCTTTCTCACATACCCACATTGGCCGAACCCAAGACTCATACCCACGCAGACAGAGGTGAGATGGCAGCGATCTGCAACAGTAAGCGCTTTAGACCACTCGGCCACTTGGGGCCCCATTTACATTATAAATGTGTAAGTTTCATTTTTTTTATTACTTTAAAACATGTAAGTATATATTTACATTGCAATGATCCGTAATAATGAGCACTTTAGACCACTCGGCTACTCAGGGCCCCAAACTAGACTGAAGTTTTATTACTGTTGCATAAGTTGATGAGGTTTTGATACTCCACAACAAGCTGAACATAATCTGTTACATTAAAATAATGTTTTGAGTTTAACAGTGATTATGTTGAGACAGATATTAATTGATTTTCGTGTTCATTTGTTTTGCCCAATATTTAAGTTGTTGAATTTTCCATATCTGTAAAAATTGAAACTATTCCCCACCATTTCAGACATTACAACCACATTCACTTTGATACTGTATGCCTTGGTGACACTGTTGAATTTCTTGAACTGAGGTCTGTATCTCTTTCATACTAAGATGCACAAACTTTGCAGTTGTGATACAGATGATGTAGAATATGCTCTTGTTGTGCATGTTAATGATGTAGAAATAAGACTAAGGTAAATATGTTGACAAGAAGAGTTCAGGGTCTTTCCCAGCTTTGCTGATCATTATGCAAACTTATGTTTACTTCCCATGTTTAATCACTTATGTCAAATATTGAACAAACACCTCATGTTAGCAATGACTGCCAGACAATTGCCGTTATCCATTTTGAGCAACCATCACACTAGAGTTTTATTTTTAACTCCACTACTCCACAATGTGACTCGATCTAAATCAATTTCCAATACCCTTCTTGGCCAGTATTGAACATACACAACCCAGTACTATTATTTTAGCTACCTTACTGCACTGTGTGACTGTCAGTCATTATTTTAATCCATGTGTATGAGATTTGGAGAATGCCACATTTTAATATTGTATGTTGCTAGTAAAATCAATTCATGCTGCTATGAACAGATTAAGATCTGTCCTGGGTTTTTTTGTGTCTTGTTTTTATGTTTTTATTTTATGATTTGAATTGCACTGCAGTACATTAGGCACAGACAAAGTGAGTCTATATCTTTGGCAGTCTTGTGTGTGATTTGGAGTTTTAACGTAGCTTTAACAATTTTTCAGTCATATCGCTATGATGTCTGCAGTGAGGCAGTTTATAGTGATGTCTAGCACTGGGGCATCATGCCACAGACATGTAGCATGATGTTCCACCCAGTCACATTATCGTGACACCAGGCTGACCAGTCCTAACACAGGCTGACCAGTCCTAACACTAACCTCTTAATGCTGAGCGCCAAGCGAGGCAGCTGTTAGTACCATTTTTATGTCTTTGGTATGACTCGGCCAGGGATCAAACCCATGACCTCCTGCATCCGAGGCAGATGTTCTAACCACTAGGCCATCAAAGCGGTCCTCAAAATTTTTACTGAAGTCTAAGTTCTAATATTCCTCAGTCATGTGTGTTTACTATCCTATACAATAGACAAGTTACCATATTACCCATATTAACACAGTATCAACCATCAACATTAACTCCTAAAATTCTGAATGTGACTGTTGGATTTAACTACTAGTGGAAGCTCTGAAATTGGGTTACATTGATCCCGATCCTGATCAAGAGACAAATGTTAGCTATAACAGTGTCATATCCTGTATGCTTGGAAACGTTTATGTCCCTTTAATAGTCTTATTTTTCTTTTCATTAATTAAATTTAGTTTTAAGTTTTCAGATAAATCCCAAATTTACCTTTAAATGCATTATGAAAGATATTTGTATTCACTTGGCTGGTGCTTGATTGCTTTACTATAAAACTAGTGAGGATGTTTTGTGGAAGCTAATTTAACTGGTTCTTCAGTTTTCAGTTACAACAATATTTCTTGGAATAATGCCCCATATTTGGCTGATGAATAAATAATACTTTTGTTTCATTCCATGTCTGTGGCATTTTATCCATTCTCATTTGCCAAATATTGTTGGTATTACTAATAATAGTAACAAACTGTTTGGTTTTAAAAAAAATTTGTAACGAAATACAGTTCTATGACAAGGGAAGCAATTCATTTTTGGACACATGTTTAGACCTTATAATAATCTCCCTAGGATATCATTCCACCCATGAAATGACAGGAAAAAAGTTTTAAAAGGAAATCACCACAGTAATTCATCATATAGTGTGTTGTGTTTCTTGTCTGAACTATCTCAAGTGAGATGTATATATTGAAACAGACACAAGCATGTTGCTTCCAAGACTAAATTATTTCTAAGAGTGATTCATATAGGCAATCCACACAGTGGGTCCCTAACAGCGCATGCGTATATACATTGGAGAAAGATGTACACATGATGTAAATTGTATAGTCCATTTCAATAATACAATATAGTGTTTCAGATATTAATACAAATTACTGAATGATATATAATGAAAAGACAATTTAGAATATTATGCAGAGCAGAAATAAATGGACCATATCCAGTAGTTATATCTCCAAAGTTATGCTTTTCCAGCTCATCTTATGTAACTCAGCATCACTTCAACCCTGAAATGTTTTGAAGGCTTTAATTCAGTACTGCAAATTATGAAAGTAAAATTCTTGAGTTTGACTGGCTAACTCAGTCATCCAGCTGTCACTATTGATATGTGTGGTGTTGCTGACTGAAATGCTTATCATCAGCCTAAAGGCCCCCCAAAAAACCCTTTGATTTGATTGGAGAGTATCAACTGATTTTGTGATGCTTCCCCTTTCCTATGTGTTGTCTGATGTCTGAGCAGTCTCTTTACAAAACTAATCCTGGCTGTTCATGTTAAATCAGTGTATATTGTTCTATAAGGATCCTGAAAATGCCATGGCTTTGAGTACTTCTGTTATATATCAGGAAACATTTAAACGTTCACAGCCATGATAAGCACTCCATTATCCACAGATCTTAAATGCAGTCTGACTGTATGGCTTTAGATAGCTTTGTTAGTTTTGGTGTTTGAGAAATTTATTTAATTTTTTTCTCCTTAATTATTCTTTTATGTTTGTTTGTGCTTACTATTTAAATGTAACATAATATTCATTCATTCAGGATGCGTTTGATTGGTACAGCCAGCAGCCCTATGTGACCAGTGATAGAATGGGAATGGTGGGTTTGTGTTTGGGTGGAAGTTTGGCTCTCTGGACTACAGCTCATGAACCCAGGGTAAATATCAACTGCAGTATTTGTTCCTATGTATTTCAAAGATCATATGAGGACAACAATCTTAATTTTGTGCAATTGCACAAACAGGCATTTATGCTGTCATAATTACATTCTCTCCCTTTCTCTCATTACATAAATGCTTATAAAAGATTTTTACATCTGCAAAGCACCTGACACTTCTCAAAACTGAAATTGTGGGTATCCAAGAGTTTTTTGTTTAGAGTGCTTTTACTGTTGAATTAGAAAATAACTTTTTCAGATAATTTTTCTGACATTTGGATTTAAATATTTGGATGAAACCTTTTTTTGTTTGATTATACACAAACACCACTAAATCTAGGTTGTTGAGGTTTGGATAGTATGTTTATGTGCATATGGAGATCTATGTATCTGAACAGTTTTTGTAATTTAAATGATCTTCTGGCAAACTTTATCACAGCTTCTGACATATGGACTTTGGACTTTTTGTAAACAGTAGGGATATACATGTTTTACACAGATTTCCAGTCTGTTTGTACAATTCCACAAGTCATATAGCATTAATTGAAACACTGACAAATTTTAATTAACATACCATCCTCAATGATGGGTGCTTGTTTTACACAATAAATCATGCTCTATCAGGGTCGCATTATTCCATACCAAACAATATCCTTGATGCATGCATGCATGCATGTACATCCATGTGCACAGATACATGATAAATATAACTATATATTAGCTTGTTTATAACTAGGATATATACACATTTGTAATCCTCTTACATACAGATATCATACATGCATATTCATCTTTATTTTCTTTATTCTTTCTGAATATCACATTTTTGATCTTCCATATATTTGAAAATACATTTTTTTTTATTGTTCTGGAAGACATTTATATTTAATATATCTCAGTTTTAATCTTTGTACAAAAATCTATAAACATTTATATACATTTGCAGGTAAAAACTGTTATTAATGTTAATGGAATACCAAGTGATGGAATTGTGCAAAAAGGAAAACTTAATCCTTATAGCAACAGGTATGATTATTGTAATGTTTATTGCTTTCATAAGAAAAATGTCAATGCCTGTGAGGGTTTGTGCATAGTACATGTGTATATAGATTTCTTTCATACAGTTTTCCATGTTAGTAATTTTATTTATGTGCTCTGAAAAACAGTAAATGTGTTTTTTCTCAGCAGACTCATTGCAAAAGAATTATAATGAATCACATCCATTATTTAGGACAGTAATGGCATTTAATTCAAAGGTGGCAAGAATATTAATGCATAGATCTTGTGGGGTTCAAACATTGGCTCCAATTATAGACTGCCAGTCAAAAGCTGAGGAGGTTCCAAGTTTTAGGTGCAGTCTGGTCGCATATATTATTTGCTCCACCATGTTCAGTATTTTTAGTCATAGCCAGAGTTTGTTGTCAAAAGAAAAAGCATGATACTGTTTCAAAAGAAGCAGAAAGTGATAGAATGTACCTAGAATAACATTTTTACATGCACATATTCTTTCAAGCTTGTGTCTGACTTTGATATTCATCATTCCAGACTTCGTCCAGACTTAGTATATGCCACAGAAGAAGGTGTTGTTTTGAGAGACTGTTTTCAAGTAGACGGTAACACAATTATACCAGTAAGAAATTGTTTTTTTGTTAGTGCCCCACATCGAGATGTGGGAGCCTATCATTTTTTCCATCTGTCCATCCATTCACACTTTTTGTAACAACCATTCCCATGTAGCCCGTATACATAACTGAATGCCATTCGGTGGTGAATTACCTGTTTCACTCACACATACATCTTAAAGTTTTCATCTTTTTGATTCCAGTTCTGATGAAATTATTGCCCTTTTTCTATCAGTTCAAAATATTCACTACAGCAGCTACTTGTAAACAGCATAGCTCAGTTACTATTCAGTGTAATCTGATGGAAATTGGTATACATTCTTTCATAAACCTAAATGTACCTTTTATGGGCATTATTTATCAGCTCCATTTTGGATTGTAATGGTCAATAACAATGAACATCCTATCTTCTAATAGGAAGTTGTTTGTAACAGGCATAGCTCAAGAGCATTTCGACATAATTTTGATACAATTTTAGTGTGTACATTGTTTCCAAGACCGAGTTGTGACTTTTATTGATTTTATTTTATCAACTTCCTTTTGTATGGAGTTATGGTCCTTGTCAATTGACTTAATATTTTTGCATTGGATGTTTCTAGCAATCAGCATAGTCGAAGAACCATTCAATATATTCTAATGCAGTTGGTAGGACTACTGTCATTTAGACCTAGATATGCATTTTAATGCATTTTTTCTTATCTTGGACAGGGTTATAGCCCTTGTTGATTAACTTCTTATCATTTTACATGGGATGCTGTTGTAGTGAGCATAGGTCCAGAATCATTCAACATAGTTTGATGGAATTTGGTAAGATATTTGGCTCTTAAACCTTGATGTGCATTTTATTGGTTATGTCTCATTTATTCCATTCTGGACAGAGTTATGGCTGCTGTTGATCAATTTCATATCTTTACATGGGATGTTTCTTGTAATCAGCATTGGCTCAAGAACTATAACTATTCTGATGCAGTTTGATCCAGACATTGTTTTAATAGACCTAAGTCTACCTTTCCTCAGCTAACAATCCTTTTTATTACATTTTGTTTCTGTGTGAATTTTTATGATGTCTGGTAATCTGTTATCAATTACGATTCCACACAATAGCTTTAGTCGTCCATCATCTACAGTTGTCAGACCTTGTGGATGGCTTGCACCTGTGATGAGGAAGGATTTCCGAGTCAGAAGCTCAAAGTGCAAGGTCACTGTGAATGACAGAAAGACAAATGGCTTCTGCAAAAAAAACTGGAGTTTTCCACCATCTACCTTTACCAAGCTTTGTGGGTGGCTTGGACTTAGGGTAAAGAAGAAACCATATTGAATTTAGCTTGAAAAGATCAAAGGTCAACATCACTGTCATGGAAGGAATAAAAATGGTTTTGACCCAATAACTCTTGTTTTCCTCCAGCTACGTTTACCAAATTTCTAGATAGCTTGTACATAGGCCTTCATTGCTCATTGCCCTGACAAATATAAAAGGAACATACAGCATGTGCATAGGCTGGGCATCTTATAGAACCTCTGTACACTCCACACTGCATGGCTGTTGATGCGAAGGACAGAACCCAGTTGATTTGAGGGTTAAAAGGTCAAACACCAAACACACTGTGACTGAAAGAAGAAATTTTCTTTTGTTCAATAACAGCTGGATGGCTTGCACTTGGAGTAAGGATCATTTTGAGTCAATAGTTTAAAGTCACTCTGTCTGAGAGAGAAAAATTGGTTCTGCATAATAAATAACATTAGTTCTACATTACAGGCCTGGACTGAGATGTTGTGGATGACTTATACATATTGTAAGTAAGTAGCCTACTGATTTTGGTGTCAAAAGATCCAAAGGCAATGTCACAGTGACTGAAAGGATAAAAGTGGTTTTTACACGCAATATTCAGTTATTTACATACAGGACTGTATTAAACACAGAGCAGGGATATAATGTGCCATTCTTGCTGAAGCCTAATTTGCATCTTTGCAGGCTTTTCATTCTGACATTTGCAACTTTCATAACACATAGAGCCTAAATTTTCTTTTAAATCATGTCTCTTTTGATTGCATTTTGCTTGATTAGAGCTTATGTTCAGTGCTATGTTCTTTTTCTTTTACTGTAATTATGTATGCTACTGTATTATGTATTGCAGGTTATGTTTCTGTGAAAATTTTTATGTTTCAAGTAGTGTTTGTAAAACAAGTCCACATTTTACCATTAGAGGAACCAGAAATGATCAGTTCAAAGAGGGCATAGATTTATCACCAGTTTATCTTTAATCTACGATGCTCCATTGTCATCATGAGAAGTTTTAGAACCCATGCTGATATTGATGAAGACAAACAGGGTCACATTCTAGTGTTTAATTTTTCTTCTGGAACCTTCAAATTGCTGATCTGATAAAATATTCCAAGAAGATTATCTGTGTTGCCATATGCCAAGGAAAAATGCTTACACGTTATTGGCATATGATAATGTCCAGTTTTGTAATAAATGACTTATATTTCCAGGCTTGGCAGCATGGAGCTAAAATTCTGATCCTTACAGCTGGAGATGACTTGATGGTTAATCAAGAGGTTAACTTTAAATTCATGGAAGTCTGCCCTGACAAATATAAAAGGAACATAGAGCATGTGCATTTTCCAGGGGCTGGGCATTTTATAGAACCTCCCTACATTCCACACTGCAGGGCTGTTGATGCGAAGGACAGATTACCAAGCATGGGATTTGTTGCTGACAAATTTTTGGGTGAGTTGTCACAGAATTGGAGCCTAAAAGTTTTACAAAATTAGCTTAGGATTGAAGGAGCAATTTATACAAGGGAAGACTTCGGTAAATATTGTTACTATATACTGTAATCAAGAGGGCCTGTATGTACCTTCATTTTTATACCCGCCTTAAACCTTAAACCTTCAGAAGACCTAAGTTACAAAGGGCTATGTAATATAGCAGTTGTCTATGAATTATTCATGAAATGTACAGCTGATTTAAACTTTACTTCCATTTATTTACACAAATATGGAGTAAAAGTAATTTTCATATTTCTGATGTCCTCAAAATATTTAGTGACATGTTCTGTATAGATACTGTGAACTTGTACACCAAAGGTCTTAATTAGTCTTTTATCTCCCAGTTAAAAAGATACCATTTAATTTGGATACACTCCAGTTCTATCTCAATGTAATACCAAACACCAGTTTTATTTTCATAATGTTTCCAGTAGTGGAAAGTAACTGTTGTACTGTTGTTATTTGTCTTCATTTATAAATAATATTTTTTCACATTTTATTCCGATTCTTTTTAAAACTGTGCCGCAAGTGAATTTGATATGACCAACATATTCAGTTGATATTCAGGACGTGATCTATGTATTTAGAAATGGTAATCTACAGTGTTTTCTCTTCTTCTTTAGATGGTTCAACGTTAATATCAGAAAGATCTTAAAATAAGTGGAGCATATTTTTAAAATTTAAATATTGTTAACCACTGTAATAGCAGTATTAGGTAATTTTTTAATTTCAAATTATCTTTCATTAATTAATGATATCAAAACTTTTTATATACTGAGTTCTAACATTTAATTTTATGATACCTGCCATTAAGTGGCATGCTCTTTAAGCTTTTGTTTGTAAAATCTTTTGTTTGTTTATTATATAATTATTATTATATACCATTTAAATAATATGGTACTAAAATTACTACAACCTCAATTTACTGTGACATACCAGTGAAATATTTGTAAGAAAACATTAATTTGGATAAAAACAGTTCAAAGATGAGTTAAGTATGACAAACAATGAATCTGAACAGTAACTTTTGATCTGTATGAAGAAAAAAAACCCCAGATCTTCATATAATGGCATTTATTTTCATAATTCTCATGTAATTTGATGAAATATGCTATAATTAGAATTGGATTGGTTAAATTTTAGCATCATCTGTTAGCAGCAACAACAACAAAAAATGGGTATTATTATCACCATCTTGGTCATCAGATCAGAAGGTCAAGGTCACTGTGAATGTTGTTGTTATTTTGGGGTTTCAAACCATTTCTCAGTACAAGATAGGCTATGCATGGCAGCCAGTATAACTGGTTGAGGCTTAGAACCTAGGAAAAACCCAGTAAGAACTGCTGGCCCAAGGGAAACTATAGGTGGCTTTCTCACATACCGACATTGGCCGAGCCCGAGACTCAAACCCATGTGGAAAGAGGAGAAATAGCAGTGATAGGTAAAGATGAACACATCAGACCACTCAGCCACCTGGGGCCCTCACTGTGAATGCAACAAGAAATATGGTTTCTGCACAACAACATGAGTTTCCTCCATCCACAGTTACCAAATTTTGCCGATAGCTTGCACTTAGATTATGGAAGAAGTCTATTAAATGTGGCATCAAAGGGGCAATGGGCAAGGTCACTATGACTGAAAGAAGAAAAACTGGTCATCGCAAAATAATATTAGTTCTATGTCATATACCTAGACAAAACTAAATGAATGTTTGCACTTGGGGTTGGAAAGAAACCTATCAATATGGGAGTCCAAGGTGAATGTCGTTGTAACTGGTGGATGGCTTTCACTTGGGTTAAAGAAGAAGCCTATCAATATGGGGGTCACAAGGTCAAAGGTAAAGGTCACTGTGACTGAAGGAATAACAATGATTTCTGTGCATAGTTTCATTTCTCAATGATAATCCTTCAGCAAAAATGTATGGATGATTTTCACATTGGGCAAGAAAGAAACATTTTGGTGTTGGTGTCCAGTGGTCAAAGATTAAAGTTAGGGTCACTGTAAATGAAGAAGAAAAATGGTTTTTGCGCAGTAACATCTGCATTAAGCAAGGTTTGTGGAGGGAATGCACTTGACTGCATTAGGTTTTTAAATGGCCCATTGACTATGAGGTCAAAAGCTCAAAGTCATTGTTACTAATCGAAAACTGGATTTTGCAGAATAACATTTCTTCAAGATTAAGTTTCTTGACCATTATCATGTGGGTAGCTTATACTTCAGGTAATTAGGAAACCTGTAGAAGCTGGAGTCTAAAGGTCTGAGTTCACAGTCATGGTTGAGTCTACTAAAAAAAAAAAAAAAAACTTTCTTCTCAGTAACTTTAGCTGAAGGCCACATACTTTGATCAATGATCCAGGTCATTGAGACCCATAGTCTGGAATTCACTACTAATGTCTCCATATAGAACTATTAAAAATGGGGCAGTCATATGTTTCATTCCCAGTACTCCTTTTTGGTGTTCATGTATATTCCAACGTTCTGTTATCATGGGCTCAGTTATTGAGGCAAACTGGATTTTCCAATTAATTTTGGACACTCGCCGTCTAGCAGTTGTTTACAGATTTAAAGCTGTAGCCAGTAAGGACACTAATATCTTACAGAACAATTTCCTCTAAAATGTCAACATTTTTTATAAGTTTGCAATGAAAAAGAATGAACATCACTTTTTTGTAAAGTGCATGCAATTACGTTGATCATCAAATACAAAACTCCAGTCGAACTTGCTATACCTGCATTGGCTTTGATTACAAACTATATTCAGTGTATTGTCTGATGTTTGATAATTATAGGTCATATACTGATGGTGACACATGTCTTTACAAGGTTAAGCTTGCAATTTCATTCCATGGTAGCCAGTATGGACCAAAATTTCAAAATATTGCTTATAATCATACTTTTCATATGTAAATAAGAATATAATAACAATTAAACTTTCTTGAAATCAGTAATATGTATTTCAATATTAATAATAATAATAATATTAATAATAGTTGTTATATATTTACATTTCTTTGCCCACATTACATTCAAAATTCATATAAAGTTAAATAATAATTACTTTTAAATTGTAATGTTGTTATTCATGGATTTCCACTTGAATTACATTGTGTTCGATCTGATCATTGGATCCTTTCGTTAATGTGGAATTATTATGCCAGTACAAGTGTGGACATTTCTTCTCATAGATAAGTTGTATTTTATGTTTATTGTAATACTTGTGTGCTACCATATGTAAGTTAGGCAAATACTGCGATGATATAGAATTGTTCCCCCATGGTACATTAATCTGGGTCAGCCACCATCTGCTGTTTTATTTCCATTAACACACTTCAGTTGACAAAGATTTTTTAAGGAATAGAAGGAGGGAAAGTCATTGAAACTTTACAGATTGTGAGTAAGCAGCAATAGCAAAACAGTTTTAATATGTACCGATAAGAACATTAAGTACTGCGATAATACAGCATTCCAGGCTATATGTACCATTTTATCTGGAATCCTGAAACTTCAGTGGTGGGGGGTTACAGTTTGGGTACTACACCTTGATCACAAAAGCAGGTCACCATGCCTCATTATTCATGCATCAATGATTTTGGTTAAATTTTATGTTTTAAGTTTATTTCTTTAAGCAATGTTCATGCTAAAATCATTAAAATAAATTGTGTTAGATCACTCAGACCTTCATTTCACATTTTACTGGATTAAGTTAAGTTTTTTGTGCTTAGTTAATGGCCACATAGGGGTTTTGCATGCTATACACATACTATCCTATCTGGAATCTATGAAACTTGGTGAGGGGATGCTTCTTGTTTTACATCCTCATAGCAAAAGCAGGTAATATTCTTTATTTTACACTTCACTGACTTGGGTTAAATTTTGTGGTTGATATTCATTTCTCAGGTGCTGTTCATACTAGACTCACGAAATTGATGATATTCATCTCTGTTATTATCACACCTTTACTACATATGGAGCCCCACTATGGCTTCAGTTTCATCTTTTACTGGCTTTGGCTAAATTTTTGCAGTTTTTTTATGACCAGACACAACTTCTAAAAAGGAAACAATCAACAGAATTTGGCCAGATTTTATAAAAAGCATCCAGTTATGATACCATTCAAATTTGATAAAATGATGCCGATCCACCATTAAATATGCCTTCTTTTACTAGAATTAGAAAAACCTTAAACTGCTTCTTCTAAAAAATTGCTTAACGAATTCTGACAGAAAGTATTCTGGCATGAAGGTCTTTAAATTTTGTTTAAATGATGTCAGTGAACCACTAGATCTAACTTGCCGTTATTAAAAATCAAGAAATCTTTAAAGTACTTCTCAATAACTGCTCAATAAGATTGGACTAGATTTTACAGAAAACACCCTGGCATATATGACCTTAAGTTTTATTATATTTTTTTTACATTATATGATAAGGATCAAAAATAAAAAAATGTCCCCATTGCTCAAAGAAAAAAACAATCTAATAATTACTTCTCAAACATTGCTCAACAGAATTTGACCAAATTTAACGGAAAGCATCATAAAGGGCTTTTAGATTTGTACTGTGTTCCAATTCAGGTAGGGCTTTCATTACTAAAATTTTGACAAAACTTGAAATGACTTCTTAAATGTTGACTAAATATGACATAAAGAATGCACATATTCAGAATATTCAGGTTTATGTAAATAATGCCAGTTTGCCTCAATCATTGCCACAATTGCTGAAAATGGAAAAATCATTTAAATGAAATAGGGCCTGATGATGTTAGCAATATCAGGCACTCTTGGGGCCCTTGTAGAATTAAGGTATACTTAAATGGAATTCCTCTCTCTCTCTCTCTCTCTCTCTCAGACATAAATATACCATTGTAAAATCCTTATCTTAATTCTCAGTTGCATTGGCTATATTATTGCTGTTTGTCTTAAATGTTCCATGAATTTTGTTCGGCTGCCATGGGGTGGTTCTTCAGTGATGGGGATATAATTTTCAAAAGTGTACTAAAGTCACAACATTTTACTACCATTCAAATATTACCCAAATTTAGAAATAATTTTTTAATATTTTGCTATCATCTTATACAATATTTTTGCCACTATTTAGAAATGCTAACCTTTCACTAATCAAATAACAGGTTGCATTGATATGTTTGGTTGGTAGGTTTGGCATTGTTGTTGGTCTGCACTAGTATAGCTTGAACTGATTTGTTTTTCAGATAAACTTCTGATGTGTGGTGGAGAGCCAGTGCAACATGCAAAAGCTCAGGAATTTGGATGGATAAAGTGTCTTGATTTTCTAAAAAGGTCTTTGTGACCAAAATATATGCAGTTGTATATGGATTTCTTTGTTTGTTTTCTTTAATCATCATTAGAGAGTTGCATCCAGATGGAGCAACCCTATAGTAATCACCTTGTCTGTCCATCCATCTTTCTGTCTGTCCATTTACACCTCTTGTAACCACTGTAGGACCATGACCATTACACACAGTTCAATTCCATTTGGTAGGTGAATGCATACGAGATGTGGATGTGCCTTATAAAGGCTTTGTCATTTTGGGTGCAATTTTGGCAGAGATATTGCCATTTTTTATCTTAGTTGAACATATTCTGATGTAATTTGGTGTGAATATTACCTTATCAACTCAGCCATGCCATTGATGGGGTTTTACTTGTAATTCCATTTTGGACAAAGCTATGGCCCTTGGTAATGAACTTTACACATGGGATATTGCTTGTAATTGGCATAGCTCAAGAACCATTCAGCATATACTGATGTAGTAATTGGTATGAACATTGGCTGTTAGACTTTGATATGCCATTTATGGGTTTATTCTCATTCATTTTGGACAGAATTATTACCATTTTGAATGTTTTGTTTCCATGTAGGGCCCTGTGTGACTCTTGCACTCATTCTTGTTTGTATACCTGCCAAAGAAAGCTGCAGGGTATTTTTGCACAGTGGACATCACCAACTCAGAAATTGTTGCCAATTTATATGCAGCACTCTTCCTGTGCTGTAGCAAGTAAAGGCAGGATGTAAACACATAAGTCTAAAGTGGTTATCTTAGTAATCACAAGCTTAGCTCATGACCTATATGGAATATGCTTGAATTATGTTGCAATATAAACAGGAACATAGATTGTCCTAGTGATTAAGGGGGGGGGGGGCTGTGGTAATTAAGTTGGTAGAGCATTGGACATGTATTCCTAGGGTCATTGGTTTGTTACCTTCCCAGGTCAGTTAGAGTTGGTTGCCTCAGTGTGCCTTGGGCCAGGGAAAGGTTCATAGCTCCTATATCCACTGCAAAAATTTTAGACAATGATGTAGTAAAAGTGCCGTTAATACCAACAAAAACATACAGCAAGTGATTCTGGGCTTAGAGGGAAGGTTCAAGCCCTGTTTGACTCTTTCACTCTTTCTTGTTTGTATATCTGCCGAAAAAAGGTGCAGAGTATTTATACAATGGACAACAACAACTCAGACAATTTGTTGTTTTATGAAACCATTGCCAATTTGGGCTACTCTCCTATGATGTAGCAAGTAAAGACAGATGTAAAGATGCATGTCTAAACTAAGTGGTTATCCTAGTGATCATGAGTTTAGCTGGTGACCCAGATGGTTACCGAGACGTGGATTATGTACCATGTAGACAGGGTATAGATTGTGCTAGCAATTATGGGGGAGTTGTAGTAGTTAAGTTGGTTATGCATTTGACCTGTAAGCCTAGTGTCATGGGTTTAATACCTGCCCAGGTCAGGCATTCTAGTTTACCTCAGTCTGTCTTTGGGAATGGTAAATATCTCCCATGTCCTCAGTATGATATAGCCAATAATGCAGTAATAGTGCTGTTAAAAGCAACAAGAACAAAAGCTAGTGATTATAAATTTAGAGGGAAGGTTTCAATCCAAGTTGTAATCTAGATGGTTACCAAGTGAGCCTAGATATTATCAACTGCTGACACAGTTTCAGTCTATGTATGACACCATGTCCAAACAAGTTGATAAATAGCAATGAGAGCCATGTGTAATGCCATTCACACCTAAATTTGGTTCACAGAAACAGGAGTACCCAAATTAAAATGCTTAACTACATCACTCCAGTAGTCAACTTGAATTACAATACAGAAAGAAAAGAGAATTCACTCAAGACTAAATTGTCATGTTAGATGCACCCTTTGGCCCATAATATTTAATTTTTAAAGTATGAATATTCGAAGAGCAGAACAAACTGTGAAGTCATATACACATTCCTATTATGACAAGTATGCCACAGAAGACGTATCATATAGGATGTTGAAGAAAATACCTCCGCTAGTTTCCTGCATGAGAAACCACCAGAGCAAAATACACTGACTCTATGATAAACAGGAGAAATGATGTTTCAGAAAAAGAAGCAAAACACAGAAATTCACACAGATAGGTTGCACACACACACACACACACACACACACACACACACACACCTCTGTTAGATATAGGACTTGCATCCAAGAAGCTTACTATTTTCCAGTGACTCCAGAAATGAACAAAAATGAAGGATTGAAAATATATGCACATAAAATAGGAAAAGTCTCATTACTGACAGCTTAACACAATTTGTTACCAGCTGAGAAAGCACCTTGAATTCCTTCCATGAATCTGAGAGTAATATTATCACCAAAAAAGAATCTGCACATAGAATGTTGTGCAGTATTATAAATGCCTTCCAGAGAAGAGGTTTATTCTGCATCCTTTTTAAACTACATGTAGAAGGATTCAACCATACACAAATGATTATAAAAACAACTTTTAAGTGATCATATCCACCAAACTTTGCAACTTATGACGGTAATATACACTAACATCTGCATTATTTCTGTGTGGCATAGATTATTATGTATATTATTTGCATGAATATAGGAATTATTTCTTCACTGCATACCCATTTAAATTTACCTGACTGATGTTCAATCTGTGATTCAATATCACACCTAGAATTTCCGTATCACACACACAGCCTGGAACTACTTGTACAACTTTAAATATTTGATAGTTGTCCACTTACAATCTATCAGGAATGATTTGTTGCTATACATTTTATATTATTCAGAAATGTTAAAACAGTTTGTAATTTTAAGAAATGATATCACTGGGTGAAAATGGCTGCTGTTGCTGCTGGGGATAATGAGGAAGTACCGTAAGTAGTGATGAGGAGTTTATGAGTGTTTCTGGGTAAACGCTACTGAGAATTTAAAGTTAGTTGTGGTTGATAACAATATTTTGGACAGTCAATGTTTGACAATGAATTCTCAGCTGACGTTGCTGTACAAAGTGATACTCAACATCACAGGGAGAAACCATGTACTTTGTTGCTGAAATCTTGTATTGAAAGTTTATAAAATCCAGACACAATATGAAAGACTCAGAGTCCTATTAAGATTCAAGGCATGGTTACAAATGCTTCCATTTTTGAAGAAAAATTTACTTGGACACTTAATTGGTGCTAACGTGGTTACTTAAATGAAACCAAATGGTTTGTACCATGAATCAGTTACTTTTAATAGTTACAACAGCTATAGACAGATAATTAAGGGACAATAACTATGGCTATATTTGATCTTCAAATGAATTTGCTATGGGTACAATGACATTAAACAAATGAGTCTTTCAAAGAACAAACCTTCTGAACCCTGTACCCGTTGATCACGTTCCCAGCTGCAGTACTGATGACACAGAGAAGAGACATTCCATGTAAATCATATAAAATACCAGAATCACCCAAAAACCATTTCAGCTTCAGTTTCAGAAATATGGTCTATTGTCTGCAGAATTTGTGTAATATATATATATAGAGAGAGAGACAGACAGACAGACAGACAGAGAGGAACTTTCATTTTATCTATTAATATTACCATGGAATTAAATTCATTTAGTAAATCTGAACATAACACTGACAAACATTTGTAACATACAGGTAGATGTATCACAGAGAACAGCAGCTGTTTTTACTATGATGCAAATGTATAAGAATTACATCATATTACAATGTTGTTGAGACTTTTTCATCACTTGGGTACAAGCCTGAAATTGTATGTTTGTTTAACATTTAAATTCTTCAGACTGTATAGAAAGGAAATAAAAACAAGTAAACAGAACAATATTGTTTGGGATTGACCAAATGATTATTATAAGTCTAATCCACAAGTAAAAAAGAGACTGAATTTTCGTTTTGTTAAAAATATATGCTTAAATTATCACCTTTTATGTTCAGTGCTACAATAGTTTCTTGCAGCAAGGAAAACATAAAATAGAGTTTGAAAGTACTGTAAATTAATGAGCAGTCTGTAAAAAACTGATTGGATTTAATTACTGTTATTCTGTGAAATTTGCTTGGAAAGAGTGTGTGTGTATTTAATAAATAGGGTGTAAGAAGAAGAGTGATTTACTGGTACAAAACCAATGTTCCATTTGAGAAGTAGGGAAAAATCCACTTGTCTGTGACTGCAGTTTAAATCCATTCAAATCTCCATTCAAAAGGTTTTGAAAAATTCAAAGCTAAAGAGTAAATCAGTCTTGATGTATTCCTATGCCATATATCAAACTCGTTCTTACTGCCTACTTGGAACAAGACGTAGTTTTGTCCATGTATGGCACACCTATTATGTATGTTATCTGATATGAAAACTAAAGAGAACAAAATGACTGACCAGACTTTTGCAAACTTACACGAAACTTACTAGTATATCTTATCCTGTATGTGTTATAGGAAGGTAGGTTTTGAAAATTCACTCTCCCAGCTCCAAATGGCAAGTGAAAATTTCTGGCAGTTGAAGGAATTTTCCAAACACTTGCCTTATTCAGGCAATTGCAGATTCAGTGTGTCCTCCTTTAATGAAAAGGATGTTCTGTCAAAAATATTGCAGACTTTGTTCAGTAAAATTTTTGCTTTCTAACAGAAGATTGTTTTCCATTTGTTCTGATCAAGCTCACACAAGTGGTATGCTCTTACTTGTAGTGCTAATAAACATTTTCTAGAGGGGAGCAGTCAGTCTTAATTTGTAATTACTTACAAATGGTGTTAGGAGCATTATAAAATAAGTTCCAGAAAACAATCTTTCATTGCACTGTTGTTAAGTTGTTCACATCTTCAACATTTATTATCTAAATTATACAAAATTCTTCATCAAAGTTGATCAAGTTCAGTCAAAGAAATATGCTCTACCAGACAAAGAGGCATGAGGAAAATTCATTCTCAATTATTATAATTAATTTTACTTTATGTACAACTTATGATCTTTGTCTTACTTGTCATCATTAAGGTAAGTGTTAATGGTATTGCTGGCCAATATAATGATATAAAGTTAGAATTCTCTAATCATAGGCAAAAGATTGAGAGGTAAACAGTGACTTATGCAAGAAGCTACAAATAGTATTAGCCCCTTAACCTGCTGTCTACAATGGGACTAGTTTAAGATCACATTCAATGTGCTTGATCAGAACTCTCCTATTGGTCATCATTGTCATCATTATTCAAAGATACAACCAAAGTATATAGCATGCATATAATATAACATGATCATATATAATTTATACCATGCAATCAGTCACTTTCTCTGGCCTTCTGAAGTTACAGACAATAGGTTTGTAGTCTCGGCATCCAACTATATTTTCTGGATTTGTGCTGACCTGCTGCAACCCCAACACCAACAGTTGGTGGCAGGACCATCACAAGTTTGCACTGGATGAAATGGCACCCTGAGTTAGTGGTACCCACCAACTGGAAAAAAAAACAGTGCTCTCAGCAAAATGGTGCCCTGACCCGTCACAACTGCCTTGGTTGGTACTTCCATAGTGGGGTATCCCCCTCATACTTTCATTGCATCTGTATTTATACTTCATCATGGGGCTGCCATGACCTAGGGTATTTTCCCTAGTCAGATTCATGTATGCTTTATTAATAATATTAATGCCATGCCTGTTTAATACATTTCTTGTATACAAGTCTTGTAGACTGAGATCAGCCCAGGTAATTAGCTTTTGTTAGTATACATTTAATTTTAAATCAGTATAATTTCTTAAGGTTTGGATCTACCTATCACTATTTGACTTAATCTGAAATCAACTCAGAATACACTCTTACACAAGAATCAGCCTTGCAATGATTTACTTTATCTGGGATCAACTCAGAATACACTCTTACACAAGAATTAGCCTTGCAATGATTTACTTAAGCTGGGATCAACTCAGAATATACTCTAATGCAGGGATAAGGCTATCACAGCTTCAAATTTAATCTGGGATCTGCCCAGAATATAATCTAATGCTGGGATCAGCCTAGCACAGTTTCTACTTAATCTGGGATCATGACCAATATACTCGTATGCTGTGATCAGCCTAGCAATGATCTTAGTCATGTGCAGTACTTTATACAGATTCTAGCTCATGAGTAGCCCCCATTTTGACAGCCCAATTTTGATTTAAGCAGTGAAATTAGTGTCAGTGTGTGTGTGTGTGTCTATATATATATATATATATATATATATATATATAGAAAGAGAGAGAGAGAGAGATGTGCATTAAATTGTCCAACGTACTCCTTTAACTTATTTATGTGACAGAGTTATTTCGGTTTCGTTTCCCAGGAGTGTTAATAATGTAATTTAAGTTCCTTGCTTCCTTTTTAACTTTATAAGGACCATAATACTTAGCCTGACAGGTATAGGGAAGAGAGCTAGAACTTTTATCACCAGGCTAAAAACTCCTTTCCTCTGTATTTCTGTCCTACCTTAATTTCATTCTTGATTGAGTAGACTGCAGATTACTTTTAGCCTTTGACAATTTACATTTGAAATCTGATACATAATCAAGGAAATTAATTTCTGAATCTTTGACTGAAGAAGTTTCTCTTTTAATAACTTCAATAGTCCATGGAGAGTATGTCCAAAAAAACTATTTCAAAAAGACAAAAACCTAAAGATTCTTGAACTAGTAAATTTGAACTCATAGCAAACAACAACAAACACCCAATCTTTCCCTATATCAAAGCAATCTTTGAAGATTTATGAAATCTTTCCAAAGCCCTTGACATTCAGGGTAATAGGCAGAAGATTTAAACTGTTGGATGTACAATTCATGCATAACTTGCTGGAAAATTCCAGACATAAAATCTGACATTTGATCAGACTCGACAGATTTGGGAAGACTAAAAAAATGTTTTTAAAAAAATTATCAAAACTTTAACTATAGTCTAAGTTTTAATATTCCTCAAAGAAATAGCCTCTGGAAATCTTGTGGATGCTGACATTATGATCAGCAAGTATTGGTTGCCTGGCTTGGTCTTACGTAAGTGACCAACACAGTCTACCATTATTCTACTAAATGGTTCGTCAAATGCAGGAATAGGTTGCAGACTAGCTTTAGGTATCTTCTGATTGACTTTTCCTACCACTGACAAGAGTGACAAGATCTACAGTATTTAGAAACATCACTTTCAATTTTCAGACAATAAAAATGATCCAAGATCTTGTGATAAGTCCTACTGATTCATAAATGACCAACCATGAGAGTTTCATGGGCTAGACTTAGAGAATATCCTGTCTATATGACCACTCATCATCAATGGGTACCTCAGGTTGTCTCCATTTTCTCATAAGTAACCCATTTTTCACAAAATAACAAGTTGGTACTTGTGTGGCTTAAGTTTTGATAATAGCCCTCTGAAACAAGCAGGAGATCTCAGAATCAACTAGTTATTGTCTTTTGACACCCTGATTAGAATAGAGACAATGAGTAGTAAAAAGAGTATAATTGCGATCAATACCTCTTGACTAATCAATACCAGGAAAATAAGTGACCTCATCAAAAGACTGACTAATAAATGTGTCAGCTAAAAATATAATTTCCAGACACACATCATTCTCAAGTGCTTTCCTTGCTATAGCTTTAGTAATTGCACAAGCTGGGTGTAAACCAGGGAATTCAGTTTCAAGAGGATTAACTTTTTGATCCAAACAAGGCTTGTCAGTTACAAGTGGATTAACCACAACATTATCTCCAGCTAGGTCATTACCTACAGTTAGTAATAAATGAATATCCTAAATGGGCAAAGTCACCACTTCTACAGTCACAGGTCCTGAGACTAAGTCTGATGACAAATTTACACATCGGAGACTCTGTGTGTGTGTTGGATTTTTGATGTAGCTTTAACAATATTTCAGTCATATCGCTATGATGTCTGCAGTGTGGCAGTTTATAGTGATGTCTAGCACTGGGGCATCATGCCGCAGACATGTAGCGTGAAACACATGGGAGACAAACATTAGGAAAGCCACAATTGGCTCTCAGAAGAACACTTACATAAGAAGAGTTCAACATGAATGGTTCACAATTCTCCACAATAAAATCAGACAGGGGTTTGCTAGACCAAACAAATATAGTGCTTTCAATACTTGACCTTGACCTCTTAGAAAAAAGAGCATTTGGAATAGCCCTGCCTTTATTCTGTTGTTTATTTTTCAACCTGCAACAATTATAAATAACGTGCCCTTTCTTCTTACAATAAGTGCATGTAGGAAGAGATATGGATTTCTGATTAGTCTTATCAGACTGTTGATTCCTAAAGTTGTGTTAGACCGAGATTTAAAAGTGCTCAATGTGACCAAATTTGTTTTTAACAAAAACCTGCTAAGAGGAAGGTTTATTGACAAATGAAACTTTGTGAATAGTCATCAGCTATGCTAGTAGTATCTTCTAAAGTTTTGACCTTTTACTCTTCTTCCAATTAAGTGCTTGGTCTATATACAAGCACGGTCGCACTGTGGTGAACTATGTACATATGTGAAGGAAGGCTCTTTGTACAAGTTAACAACAAGATAAAATAACACACTGTGTTCATGCTAAGACATGGGACATGCAGCACCGATGTGGACCTTAAAGGTATCAATGGAATGCACTGTAATGGCTTTCGCTGGCAAGTAGTTCCAAAGATGAATTCCTGTGGGGAAGAAGGAGTTCTTACACGCGTCCACGGAGCAGTATGGTACCCTATATCTGTTGGCATGGCTTCTGGTTGATGCTTGTACGTGGATCAAATGCTCTGTTGTTAGTATTTCAACCTGTTGGTCAATGATTCGGTATATCATGACGACCTTGTTCTGTTGACGTCAGGTTCTCAGGTCTTCCCACTGAAAGTCCTTCAGCATGGTTGTGATGCTACTGGTTCATCGGTAGTTGCAGTGACAAATTCTTGCTGCCCGCTTTTGGACTATTTCTAGTTTGGCTGCATTGATTTTGGATTGTGGGTCCCATACTGTAAAAGTGTATTCGAGCTGTGGACGAATGAGCATCTTGCAGCAGCAAGCCTTAATGTGTTTTGGGCAGGATGACGGGTTTCTTTGCAGAAAAGATGTCGTCTGATTTGCATTTTTGGTTACGGAGGCTATGTGAGAGTTCCAAGATAGTTTGCTGTCCAAGATGACACCAAGGTACTTGGCTCTGTTGGTCTCGTTCAAGACTTGCTCGTGGATAGAACAGGAGGTGTTAATGACCTCTCGCTTGTTGGTTATGCGTATGTGTTCGGACTTGGACGGGTTGAAATTTCATTGGCCATTTTCTCTCCCACTCCTGTAACTTGTTGAGGTCTTCTTGTAGTAACACTGCACCTTGTTGGGAATTAATCATTCTATAAAGTAGACAATCATCGGTGAAGAGTCTAACTGCAGAGGAAACACTTGATGGTAGGTCATTGATATATACTAGAAACTGGAAAGGCCATAGCACTGTTCTCTGTGGGACACCTAAGGTCATTGGTGAGGTTGATGATACAAACCCGTCAAGCATGACCTGTTGGATTCTATCTGCTAGGGAGCTCTGTATCCATGCAAGTGTTCAGTCTCTGATGCCACAGTGTTGGAGTCTGCTTGCAAGGCATTGATGAGGCACTTTATCGAACGCTTTTCTGAAGTCCAGTAAGATTGCACCTATCTGTTGTTTATTGTTAAATCTGAGTGCAAGGTCATGAGCAGTAGTAATTATCTGGGTCTCACAGGATCTTTTTTTCTGAAGCCATGCTGTTGGTCACAAAGGATGTTATTTTGCTCCAGATGCTTAATTAAGTGGCTATGGACAATTTGTTCCATGACCTTGCAGCAAACTGGTGTCAAGGACACTGGTCTGTGGTTGGCGGTGTTACTCTTGTTTCCCTTCTTGAATAATGGTGTGACATATGCTGCCTTCCAGTCTTCTGGAACTTGACCTTGATCATGTGATGCTTTAAAGATTAAGGTGAGAGCTGATGTAATTGGTGGCGCCATTTCCTTCAAGAAATGAGAGGTGGTTTGGTCTGGACTGGCTGCTTTATGTGGATTCTTATTTTCTAGGAGTTTCTTTACACCCTTTGCTTGAATAAGGAGTGGAGGAGCAGTTGGAGAAGAAGTTGATCGTATCTGAGGAAGGTTGTCAGTCTTCATTAGTGAAGATCGAAGAGAACTGACTGTTGGGGATCTCAGCTTTGTCTTTGGTGTCAGTGTTAATACCATCCTTCGTCAGTGGAGCTTAACCAGAGCTGTCACGCTTCTTTCTTTTATGTAAGTGTAGAGCTTCTTATTCTTAGTGACCGGCTCGCTAACCATATTGTGGATGTAATTGTTGCGGGCGTCCCTGCATGCTGATTGGGTGTTCTTCTAAATTTGCTTGTATCTCTCCCAGTCAGTTGCAGTCTGGTAGAGCGTGCATTCTTGAAGGCTCTCTGCTTCTGTTTCGTCAGGCGACGTATAGAGCGGTTACACCATGGCTGATTAAAGCGTGTAGATGTATGTTTAGAGGGTATGAAGGTGTTGATGGTTTCTATGCATTTATGTTTGAAGACGGCCCATAGAGTGCTCACCGGTGTTGATGAGCTAGGCTCTAGGACAAAGCCAACTGAAAAACGGTTAAGTTCTGCTGCCATGGATTGAGTGTCTGAGTTTTTCCATAGATAAATGAGTCGACACATTAGTTTGCGCCTAGCAGGTAATTCACCGATGTCAACAAGGACAATATCATGATTGCTGAGGCCTGGGAGTGGGATGCATTGATCTATGAATGAAATTCTGTTGGTGCAATAGATATCGAGGGTGTTTTCTAGGCTGGTAGGAAAGTTCACTGTTTGTAAGCAGCATCTTTCGTTGATTGTAATAAAGAACGTTTGGTTAATGGGTATGGAATAGCTATGTCCCATTATGGTGTCAGTAGTCCAGTTTATGTCTCGAAGGTTTGCATCACCGCCTAACCATAGGATGTGGTCTTTATACCTGGTCTGAAGATCAAATATTGCTCTGCACATCTCCTGGCTGTACTAGACATTGTTGTCGGTGGGACGGAAGAAGGAACCTTGGCTAGCGAAAATGACTGAGGTTATCATAATCTTTATAAACAAGCTGCTCATTAAGGTATGCCTTGGCGTCAGTGTGGATGCAATTCTTGAACTCTTCAATCAGCGTGAGTTATCTGAGGTTCATCTTTGCTCGCCAAGGTTCCGATCTGTTAACGCTATTTATACCTTGGCGGATCAAGCAGATATGTCTGTGCTTTGTCCTAGCAACATCTATTGGATTTTATGAGTTGCTTAAAAGGGTACTTTGAAAGTTTAACATCAAAAGCATGACTACGTACCAGAAATAAGCCATTACAGGTGTATTTGCTTATTTATGAGTCCATTCAAGTTATGTGGTCCCTTTGTCTCCACGCGGGAACAGTGTTCAAATTTAAACAACTTAATTTTGATTGGATGCGGTGGCTTGCTGCTGCATCCAATGAAATTCACAGACCTGAGCACAGAAATATCCGCTCAAACCCCCAAGGTGTAGATAGTGTTCACATATCGGATCCTTAGCTAACGAAGATGTCTGAGGTTATAATAATCTTTATCTACCTTCTTGGCTGAGCACCACCTATCAAACAGATGTTCTTTTTTCCATGCAAATTCGATATGGGTTTGTTCAGTTCAGTTTCTTTTCTACAATTCCTAAACCTCTGTCAATCTGCATCTGGTAGCAACCCATAACCATTTAAGATACATTCCTGAAGAACATCATAATCAGCACTTTGTTGTACCGGGAGCGAGCTTTGCCAATAAGTGCAATTTGTAATGGCAAAGTTCAATGCTCTCTTACCCAATTCACAAGTTCAGCAATTTTCTCAGAAAGAGGAAACTATTGGTATCAGAGCTGTGCACCCCCTTATAATGCTTTTCAGTATTTTCAGGGATATTTTCAGTATTTCATGTCAGCTTTCAGCATTCTTCACAAGTGCACACCAATAGAAACGCTCAACATTACCGATGCATCTTATATCCAAACTGTTAATACAATGACCCATACTGCAAAAATTATGCAAAATATTTCATATTTAAAATATCTGAAATAATTAACAGTTGAAAATAATTTATTAATGATCATCAGTGTTGAGCTTAGATGCTGAAGGTTACATCAAAGCAGTATCAAGTTCAGTGCTACATGTATTCTGGAATGAGGATCATTGACTTGTCTTATTCATTTCATAGTAGGCACTTTTCAACTTCTGTAGATGTTCAACTGAGTGCTGGCATTGGGATTCAAATAGATAAACAGGTTTTGATTCAATAAGCAACAATGCTTCAAGAGTGTCGTCTCCCATGGACGACCTCTGCTCTGTTCTGTTCTTACGCACTGTGGAAAAGATTCTCTCACAGTGGGCATTACTGTGGGGAATGGTTAATATTCCTTGCATTATAATTGAAAGTTCACTGAGGAACAATGCCCCCTCTTCATCCTTCTTATTGCCAACTGCAGCCCAGGTTTCATCCATTCTTTGTCTGGTGCAGGTAGGTGGATAGGTCTGCATATTGATATATAGCAAACTGCTCAACAACAGTGTCAATAGTGCAACTAGGAGGACGTAGTGCTGGAAATCTATGCAGGAAGAAAGTCAGATCACTCAGTTTGGCTGTCTGTTGCAAAGAAGCATCTGCTACAACTGCATGTCTCAAGATTGGTTCTTTGAAAGGAAGCTTCTCAATCAGGTAACTGCAAACACTCTTAAAGTACAGCTTTACATCCCCATAGAACTGTTTGATCCGCATGTCCCTCAAACCATTATTGTCAGAGTCGGCAATGAACTGCGGGCAGCATTACCTATGACTAAGTCATTGTTGTCTTTTAAATTGTATCTGCTATTGAAGTCAACAGCTTCAGGCACACAACTTGACATGGCAGCTGGTTTGACAAAGCAACAAAGTACTTTCACAATCTGGTTGACCAGCATTTTTCTCAGTACATGTATCTTCGGTTCATCTGACTGGAGAACAACAAGCACATCATCATACATCTTTACAGTATAGCCCATAAACAGAACATACAGCTTGTTTGTAGGCAATTTCAGGAACTTCAGGATGTTTTCTACTTTCTTGTGGGCATATGGTTTGTCACTGCTCTCGGCAAACTGTGTTGAAGATGAAACTTTGTCT
Source organism: Megalonaias nervosa (assembly GCA_016617855.1). NCBI lineage: Eukaryota > Metazoa > Mollusca > Bivalvia > Unionida > Unionidae > Megalonaias > Megalonaias nervosa. Next base: position 27,697 of record JAECUM010094020.1, on the reverse strand, counting down.
TGTCATCATCAAATTCTGATTTAAAGAACGTTTTCAAAGGTTCCCAATTTTGTAGCAATCTCTCCAGGCAACGACCAATACTTAGCCATCTGGTACAAACATGCTTGAGCATTCTCTTCTGCTCAATGTCAAAAAGATCTTGAACACTAGGGAATTTGTGCTGTCGTTTCTCACTTTTCTGGAAATAATAATATACATCCTGCAAGAACTCAGCCACATCAGGTAAACACTTTGCTTCTTCTGGGGCTGCATTGTGCACAACATGGAGGCAGCATCCTGCCAAGAATACACTGTCATGCTTATTTCTAATGTATGAAATTACACCAATTTTGTTCCCAGTCATAACCGGGGCATTGGCACATCCAAGTGCTAAACAATTACTCCACTATTTCAAGCTACATTTCGCGTAGCTTAATAAATTTGGTACCGATGTTTAGCTAAGGCATTCGACTTTGTATGCGTAACCGAAATTTGGCTTACTATCATACCTGTAAGCAATGCCAGACCATTTTCCCACGCTACTGATCGACATGGCCCTGATCGCGCCCGCTTAATATGCAAGTGAAATCCCGCTGAATGGAATACTGTCATCTCATTGGTTAAAAGAAAATGACGTCCTGCATTTGTTTATAACTCATTTTCAGTTGGCCAGTGAGAAGGGAGTATTCCATTCAGCGCGTTGTTCTTGCATATTAAGCGGGCGCGATCAGGGCCATGTCGGGCAGTACCGTGGGAAAATGGTCTGGCATTCCTTAAAGGTATGATAGTAAGCCAAACTTCGGTTACGCATACAAAGTCGAATGCCTGAGCTAAATATCGGTACCACATTTATTACGTTACGCGAAATGTAGCTTGAAATATCAGCGTTTATTCTTAAATAGGTCGCGCAAGAAAGGAGAGAAGTGTCCTCCCTTGTAGTTATTATATAGTACATGTATGACGGTAAATTGTAAGCAACGATACGAGCCCCTGTGAGCTGCCCCCCCCCTTATAAATTTGTTTTGAACAAGAGTAAATAAAAGCACCAACGGTATTGTAAAAAAAAAAATCCATAGCGCCCAGTATTTTTGTTTTTTGAAATTGTCGATCGCTGTACCATGATTACATATTCTTCAACACAAACGCAAAGAAGCAGAAGGCGAATTTGAAACAGAAAGAGAAGTGTTTTCATATGTATTGTTTTTGTCTTGAATATCAAAGTCTTGCAATCCATCAAAGAGACTAGCCGCCGCCCCCCCCCCTTTTGCCGACGGTCAGTAATCAAAGTCGGGAGGGATATGGGACTACAACTGTAGGAATGGGATAAGTTTGGCTTCATACAGAATTTGATGTCGGGACAGTTAACTTCAAAGACTTCAAACATATTTTACAGTTTGTCGGTACATAAATATCAACAGCCCCGTCCTTTTCCAGTACAGAAGCAAATGTTATCAGTAAAAACCGGCATATACTGGTGTAAAGGAACCAATGACGATAAAAAAACTATTGATTTTCACACACAATTTTGGTCAGTTAAATTTTGCTGCTAGTCACAAATCAGCTGTAACGAAAGAAAACACTTTAATAAAAAAAAAGTATAGTCCTACATGTACATGTACTTCTATTAGCCTAGATTTTGGATAGCGGGAGAAAACCATTTTCTTGCTGAGGCTACCAAAGGGATGAGGCTATTCACAGGGAAATAAAAACAACTTTAGACCACTGACATGTTGTAGTAACTTATTGTTGTAAAAATGTGTGACTTGTTACTTAATCTCATTTAAAAGACATACAATCTTCTTTTTTTTCTGCAACCAGGTATGACTGCATTATTATTTTTATTGTGCATTTGAAATGTCATTTGTTTTTAGAAACAAAACTCCGCATTTTGGTACTTAAGATGCATAATCATTGTTCTGCAGTAGATTTATCGACTAAATCCTGATATCTCGGGACCCGATTATGTTGACGATTTTTTGACATTCCCGACGTAATCGTGATAACCGGGTCTGACTATTGCTTTATTTTCGTGCTTCTTTCCCTTCTTTGTTTTTCGTACTTGTCAAATACAAATTTTCCGTATTTTACCTCGCACAAAATCGGATTTAGCTCTTGAAGTCGTATTTCCGTATTTGATATTTTTTCCCGTACTAAATACGGAAAAATACGGAAGGTGCACAGGTCTGTGGTATGCTTCCTTTTCTTTAAAAGAGGGTACTAATAATAATAGTGGGACCCCGCTATAGCACGCTCCGTTATAACACGAATTCGGATATAACACGGTCGTGGCATGGCTCCTGAAATTTCATTTACCTTATTACCTTGTAAAAAAAATAAGTTCTTATAAGTACGAAAAATTAAATATGTAAAAAGTTTTATTATCATTTTGGAGAAGAGAGTGCATATAAATTCGAATATAAGACGATTGTGGCGTGGCTCCTGAAATATCATATACATGTATTCTCGTACACGGAAAACATTTCTTCTTTGGGGAGGTAATCGCGTATGGATTCGAATATAAAACAATCATGGCGTGGCTCCTAAAATTTTTTAATTTAACCAATTTCTTACAGTTTTGTGCCAAAATAAACATCGGAAATACGAGTTTCTGAACCAATGGCTGGGCCTTTTGAGAACTTTGAAATTTGTTTATTGTTGAAAAACGACAGCTCGTAAGTGTTAATCTTATTATTACTGATCCATGAGCAATGAAGCCATCAAGTCTACTTTGTCTTTGTCTTCAATGCATTCCGTATACAGTCGTTGCTCAAACAATATCCGACATATGTTCTCTAAACTGACTACACAACTAAGCAACAAACAATGCGGCAGTTGATAAAAGATTCTCACCTGAATTTATAGATCAATTAATTTAAGTACAGTTCTCATCATCAAAGTCAATTGCCGAGCTAAACTTGTTCAAATTATGGGGCAACGATTTATAAAACATCAAAGAAACGAAAGCCGCCAACATGTACGCGTGGCTTGGCAGTGTTGTTTTATGCAATCAGTTGACCAGTGAATAATGTTGTCCACTTCTTACAAATATACCCCCATTGTTGACTGACAATTATTCTTGCTGTAGTCTTTTAAACTAATAGGTGTAAAAGTGTTAGTTAGTGGACATTTTGAATGGAAAACGGGAAACGGAAACGTAAAGTTTTTACTCTTAAAGAAAAGATGCAGTCACGCGACCATGTTAATGAATGGCTCAATTTTGATAATGACTGCTCAGTTGCAGATCACATTTCGGATGCAGAAATTGTTCAAAATATTATGTTCAATAACACCAATGGTGATGAAGACAATGGTGATGCTTCTGATGACACTGAGGACACCACACCTGAGGATAATCCACCGTCAGCAACAGAAGCAGTCAAAAATTTAGAGTGTGCTTTGAGATGGATGGAGACGCAAGATATTGACTATGTTCGAATTCTTCAGTTAAGAAATATGATTGACTTTGCGAAGAGCAAACGTGACAGTAGCTGAAAGCAGCTGAAAATCACTGAGTTTTCAAACAATAATAAAGAATTACAATTCACGGATGAGAAAATTTAGCAGTATGAAATTTATACAGACACCGTTTTTTAACCTTCGGACGTACTGTTCCATGATTCGGTTCGTAATATTTCCTATTTAGTTTTCCATTGAATACAGTCACATAATGATCTGTGACAAAATTATTGAATATTTTAAATCTGTGTGCGGATATTTTCGATGGAAATACTTGTATTGTGGATTCAATGTATGTGATTCGATTCATGGGTGAGTACACAATGTTGATACTCTATTCATGCTATAGATTAGATATGTATATATAAACTATACACGTGTATGAACCAATACGTGGTTATCTGAATAAAGAAATATATTATATATGCAATCTCTGTTATCACAGCAGGTGTTTTCTCATTTAATATACATTGATTTAAAATGGTAATTATGCCAATGAAGCACACGTTTCTGCACCCGTTTTCATTACCACACCCACCTACCCCGCTAACCCTGCAAATTTGTTGGTACTGTACATGGTTGCTTATAACACGGTTCGGTTCATAACACGGTCGGGTTCTATGGCTCCCAACTACCATGTTATAGCAGAGTTCTAATAATAATAATAATAATAATAATAATAATAATAATAATAAAGACTTTATTTAGAGAACGTAACTCAATTAATTACAGAACTAATCTACCTTGAGGTCTTCTATCTGTTATGTACAATATATACAGTGTATACAACATGATGTGAAGAATCTGGCTTGACACTAAATAATTAAGTAATTTTAAAAGTCAAAGTATCAAGCCTAACCTAATATTTCTGGCAACATCAAAACCTGTACTTGTGTGTAAAGAGGCAACTGTGGTTTACTTGCCAGTTCCAATTCTTTTAATTTAAACTGCATTTCCCTTTCGCCTTGTTGCATTTTTATTTGTATTTCTTTTTTCCCTTTCTCCTTTATCTCTTTGCCTTTGAATTGCTCTTTCGTATCAGGGATGAGCACCCCAATTTTCTTGTTACGAATCTCTGCTCTTGGACTAAGTAAGTGAAACGAGCGAAAACAAAAAGTAGCAGCAGGAAGGGTGAACCCTACAACTTTGCAGAGACTTTATTTATAAAAAATAAAGGTTCCTACAGGGGCTGAAAAAAAGGTCAATAACATAAACCGAACCTCCTAACTTTTATTATTACCATATAGTTTGAAAAACGGATAATAAATCGTTTGGGTTAGCTCATTTCCATTACTTTTTGTTGACATATTTTTTTTAGATTTTTATGCGATTCGTTTACTCGCGGGTCACTCAATTTTTGTCGTTCACCCTTCCTGCTGCTGTAATTAACCAAATATTTTATCAAGACCTATTCGATATCTAGATCTTGGATCATGTAGATTTATTGTTATAAATCCAAACGGAACAGCTTGTGCTTTTGAAAAGAAGTTTTTAAATTTAATCATGTCCATGTCGCCTGAACACCAGGTATAATAAATATTCTGTAGAGTATAATTATCTACTCCATTAAACACAACCAAAATATTGCAGTTGTCTCTAATTACTTTTGGAATTTGTGTATATCTCTGGGTAACATAAATCACGTCCGTGTTTTTATGTCTACCTCGAGAAAATATTCTAGCTGGATTGGATTGCTTGTCCAGCATCACATCATCGTATACTACGAGATTATTAATGAATCCATCTAGGTCATCTACAGATGGAGCTTCATCAATATCGGTTATAAAATCAATAATATCATTTCCGTCTTCGTCCAGTAGTTTTGCATTTTTATTAAAATCTTTAAGTACTTCATAGCATCGTTGATCATCTACAGATGGTGCTACTAAATACAGTTTGTTCACTTGAGCCATCTCATTATCAGATTAAGCAATAATTGCGTCTTTCCACTTCCAGATGGGCCTATTATAATCATTCTGATAGAATTTGGTAGCGCTGGATGATGTTTTACTGGCTCTTGTTTTCGTGTCGCTGAAAAGTCAATTATATCCATATAATAAATAATATGAGTCTATATTGTGTTCGATGCAGAGCACCTACACATACTGCTGAATTAACGACAATAACAACAAAAAATAAAAGACGCGCACTTACAGGTAAGTGTGTGAAATGTGGCACCAAGAAATATAAATTTATTCCAACAAAGACAGGTGGGGGGGATATTGCTGCTTCGTTAGGAAAATTACCAGGAACTCCATGGGCTAAATACCCTGGTGAGAAACATTTACCCGGATATAATTATTGTGGTCCAGGAACTCGACTTGATATCCGACTTGACGAACGAGATCAACCAAAACCAGGAGAGTATCCAGTAAATAAGATTGATCAAGCGTGTCACGTTCATGATGTCGCGTATAAAAGTAAAGATTTGCAGCAACGACATCTCGCAGATGTGAAATTGATTCACGCATTAAATTCTATACCTAATAAATCTCTCAGAGAAAAATTCGCTAGTTTTCTAGTAAAAACTGCTATGAAAGGTAAACTAGTGCTAGGGGCTGGCAATTAAATTATATAACTATCATAATGGAATCTGTTTATTATTCCCCGAGAGGGTATTGGAGAGGTAAAGCAGCGATTAGTAAACTCGCCGAAGCAGCAAAAGTTTCACGTGATGTTGCTGCATCATGGTTAGCACGACAGGCAATATGGCAAATCTTCCTGAGTCCACCTAAAAAAATTCAGTACGCGCATTTCGATGTTAGCGTTCCTAATGAAAGTTCATCAAGCAGATATTTTGTTTTTACCACACGATACCATTAAAACACGTAGACGTCAATACACGTATAGATACGCGTTAACTGTCGTTGATGTTGCGAGTAGATACAAAGAAGCGGAGCCATTATCAACAAAGACAGCATCTGAAGTTGCATCTGCGTTTGAGCGCATTTATCAACGTGGTGGTCTACGATGGCCACGGTTATTACAAGTTGATCCTGGTAAAGAATTTCTTGGAGCAGTATCATCGTTGATGAACAAGCATAACGTTAAAATCAGACGAGGACATACTGAAATTCATCGTGATCAGGCAATCGTTGAACGATTTAATAGAACACTTGCTGAGCGGTTATTTGGATACCAATATGCAAGGGAAATATCCGTGGACTTTAAGGATAGATCTCGTGAATGGGTTGCAAGATTACCGAGTGTGATAGCTGCGTTGAATAATGAAATTACTAGTGCAACTTCCATGAAACCTTCTAATGCGATCAAAAATATATATATATATACCCCGTAGCAATGGCTACGGACAACGACGTGAATGTTTCTCTCAACCAGTATTAGGTAATGTAACTGTAAGATATTTATATGAACCTGGCGAACTTGAAGGTGGTAAAAAAAGAGCAACCGATCCTATCTGGAGCGTGACTACACATAAAATTTCTAGCGTGGTTAGATCCACTGGTAGACCTCCAATATACAGACTAGATTCTACAGCCCCTCAACGTGGATTTGTACGTGAATAATTGCAAGTAATTCCTGAGGATACGCAATTACCACCAAGCTCAATTTTGTAAACGTCCAGAGCCTCGACGTTGATTACACTCAAGACAGGTCAGCATCACATTATCACGTGTATGACCGAGATCACTATTAATTCTGTTTACGGTAAATTGTCTTGGATTAAAACACTGCCATGACATATTACAGTTGCAACTTGCGCAATGATTATTCTGTTGTTGTCTTAGTGTTATAATAAATTCAGCATCAAGATCAAAGTCACGCTTATTTTTTTTTTGTCACACTGTTTATAGCTGACTAATTTTTTATTGATATCGACATTGTTAGTGATTTCTTCAGTTATTACGTAATCTACAATAACCCTACGCAGTTGCGATATTCTCCTGACTCGAGATACGGCGAGATAGACTAAATTCGACCATTCAATACGATCATCTACAATCCAGATTCTAGTATCAGTTATAGTTAATCCCTGCGACGAGTGAATTGTTATAGCGTATCCTAACGTCCATGGCGATTTATCCATGTTCAACGCGCTCTCAACAACATCAACAGCAACCAACACGATATCATTCAAGACAAGATTTTGTACTCGGACAGTGTCTCCACCTGGTATTTCAACTTCAATATTTTGTCGTCGAGTATCTGCTGGACGATAACACAAAGGTACAGGTAGATCCGGAAACTTTTCTTTATGTAACGTAAATAATGTCTTTTGCAGTTCATCACGAACTATCTTTCTACTTGCGACTATCAAATCAGCAGGTCTCCATAAAGTCCAAAATTCATTCATAGAAGTTTCTGCAATTACTTTACGCAGTATCTCGCATTGTATTTGATCTGGCTGCAGTCTGATTAATCTTTTAAGGTCTTTTAGCGGTTCATCAATAGCTCTATGGTCATCATTTATTTCTTCGTAATAATCTACAAATGTTTTCAACCATTCATGTGGAGACTGTCCAACAAAGGGTGGTGGTTGACCATGATCGCCACAACTAATCACAGCAGTATTCTTCAATAACAACCAATCAAGAAATGTTTTTAGTGTTTCTAACGACACCGTGCATATCTCGTCCCATATAATATACTTAGGTATATATTTTTCACCCATCCGCGATGGGGTCCATGTATCTCCGCACCATCTAAAGAAACTATGATATGTACATGATTTTACTCCTCGTTCTTTTATTTCTCTAGAAAGTTTATGTGTAGGTGTCAAAACAATTATATCTGAGTTATTATTCATAAATAAGTTAATAGCACGAGTTGTTTTACCTGAACCACCACACCCATTAAGATAAATGGTCTTATGTCTAGATACAGGATCGTACACAGATGGTGCAGATGACTTTGATATTTGATTATTATTTTTGTAATATATTTCCTTGATTTCAACATCGGCAGATTCAGAATAACTAAGTATATTTTCTTGTTTTATCCTCCATGCCCCCCATTCACCATTACCGAGTTTTAATAAATCTTTATATTTTTTGTGCATATAAAATGAATCCGTAGCAACTCTGACAGCGTAACGAGGAAATCTATTTATCATCGACAATAGATTTATCGAAACATAAGCTAACATCGAAGATCTTAAATGAGTAAATTGTGGTGAGTCGCCATCAAGATAGCTCACAATTGTACCTAGTTTTATTCCATCTGATAAATAAGCATTACATCGGTTTATAAATATATTTTTCTCCGTTGTATCAGCGATTATAAAATCGAGTTCAGCATCGTCCATAATCAATCTTGTAAAATGCCGTTTATAATCGTATGAACCACCTTGAGTGAACTTACCGATTATCTTTCTACCAAGATCTTTTGCAAGTTTTTCATGGTACTCGTTCCTGCATTTACTTATTTTAATGACATGATCTTCATCAATATCAGGGAATTCTTTCCTGGCATCATCGACACTAAATCTGTCCGGTTCTGGTAACCAAACTTGCTTCTGTGAACTATACGATATAATCGCTTCAGTTACTCTCAACGATATTAAAATCCAGCATCAAGCATATATCGCAATAGTACTATCGGAACCCAACATCGCTCTGAAAAATGTCTTCCGAACCAAATATAAGTAATCGCATGGAGATCTTCTCTAAACTCGAATGATTCTACGTGAGCAAATCCTGTTAGGTCAAAATCTGGTAAGGATCCGTTTATTGCAACCCTGGTCATGTCATGTGTAGGATGTCCGAATCTCTTAAAGTATTTAGAACATGCTCCATATCCAAGAAAACTCCCAGGATAACACGCTACCATATCAACCGAGATAACATCATTGTAATCGTATTTGGTGTTCCATAATCCACCGTGCCCATATTCTATACAACTTTTCTTGACATCTTCAAGAAATTCCGATCGTGTCGTTTTCCATGAATTTTTCTCCTGAGCGAAATGAGCAGCGACTGACGGAACAGTAAAACAGTTATTCAATAATTGTCTAACTATGACATCATCAGAGGTATATTTCAGAGCAAGATGTTCCATTTCCTCATGGAGAGATTCTGTACGATAAATATCACCGTTAGGTCATACAAATTGATCGTAATGATCATATTCCGAACTTTGAAATAACCAAACAGAAACAGGATCGGTTTTACTAATATTTTTAATAAAATCAAAGATATCACCGTCATAAAATTTAACCGTTCTATCTCGTGGAAATATTGTTACTGTAGCAGTCCATGCGTGCGCGTTATGATCAATAATATCTATCGGAGCTCCATTTTTTATATATTTCGGTTTGTACAAAATCTCTCCGGTTAATGTTTTTACTGCTATTGGAAATCTTAATTTCTTCTCTAGCTCAGCAACATCTTTGATAGACGCTCCGGTATCTTTAACCGACTCTGCCCATGTATTTATTTTTTTACGTCTTAAATCCGTTAAACCATTACCACGTATCGCGTTTGTAAAGTGTTCTGTAACTCGCTCAGCTATGCAGTTTATCCTTGACAATCTCATCGGTTTGAGATCCCCAACATTAGGTTTATTATTCAGCGGAAATATTCCATAGACAACCGCAATTACAGGGTACGATCGCTCATAATACGGTTTGTCTATACCAGTTAGTATTCCTGGTTTGGATTTATTACTCAAGAAGATATTATTTCCTGACTGCACGCGGACGGGATCGCGCTTGTCACGAATAATCCAAATATCTTCTTCTGTATTTACGATAAATTTTATTAAAATAAAATATTTTTATTTACCAAGGTGGTTAATGATTACTCTTCCTCGTTTGTCATTCATCGTATTAGAAACATTTCCAACTCTGAATGTTGACCATGCGTGAACTGCACCATCGTCACGAAATTCCTTCTTGGCCTCACGGATACGTTTAGTTACATCTTTATTAGTTAAAGCTAGATCTTGCATCGAAATACTAAATTTATACTCAGGTAGTCTGTCAAGATCGAATCTGGTTGCGTAGGGTTCAATCACGGATAATTCTTCCATATTATAATTAGGGCAAAATATATATTTAATTGAACTTTAATCTTTTGTATATGATTCAACCAAATCATTGCCACTGGTTAAAAATCGGTTATAAATCTCCGTGTAACAGAGCATGTGTGAATGAATGCTGTAGTTATCATATGCAATGCGGCAGAAATGGGAGTCTAGGACCAAAACCGTGTGTGGTATGTAGTGCTGGAGTGCGAGGAAAGACTCACCTGTGTGCGCAATGTGGTGGTAAAAAATACAGAGAGTTGAAACGATATTACGATAAAAAATATAACACTGATTCTTCTATAAAGACCGAAGAAGATTATCTCGCTAGATTTTCAAAACAATGATTTAAACAAATAGTATTATATATATATAAATAGAGCAAAATGAGTTTATGTCACATCCAATCATTACCAATTATGAAGCATCTCGATAAGGTGTGATTAGAAACTGTCGATTAAAAAACCAGTCGGTAGTATTGATAATACTGGTTATCTTAGATTTACTACTAATGGCAAAAAAAAAAGATATTTATCACATATATTTACCTACGAGTGTTATTTTGGACTGATCAAAGATGGGTATGTGGTGGATCACATTAACGGCGATAAACTTGACAATTCACTTGGAAATCTACGAATTACTACACAGAGTCAAAATTGTAAATCCAGAAACACAGGAAGGTGTAAATTATACGGAAAGAGAGCTATTAAATCCGTAAATACAGAGACTGGGGAAGAAATTAGCTTTGAATCAATTAATTCTGCTAGTAAATACTTTGACATAGTACCACAATCGGTACAACACGTGGCAGAAAATATACAGAAATCTTCCTTTTCCAAAAGATTTGCACAAAAAATAAGATTTCAATACGTTTAGTCTACCGTATTTTTAATGTTACTAAATGATTAAGCGCTCCGTCAAGCATAATGATAAATATCGTAGTTGTCCGCTTATACTAGATACGAGTTAATGTCAAAAGCTATCCTGATTGTCCATACTTTTTATTGTAAAAACATTTCAGTGAATTTGGTTATGTATCTCAAGTACTGCAAATAAAAATAATTTTATTTAATTTTTTTTTATTTCGTTGATTTTGTTTTGAAAACCGCGTTTTTTTTCGAAAATCTCGTTTTTTGCATGAAAAATGACCAAAAATCAGTGAAAATCAGTCAGATCTTGACAAATTCTGAAGGTCAAACCCCCAGGAAGGTTAACGGGAATTAACATTAGGTTTTAAATTTATCGATGAAAAGCTGTTTTTTTCCAGATTTTTATCGTAATTCGCTAGCAAAAAACTACACAATACGAGCAAAAGAACTGGAAAAAACCAGTTTTTGATCAACAAATTTAAAATCTAATGTTAATTCCCGCTCACCTTCCTGGGGTTTTGACCCAACGAAGACTAGCACACTCAACGAAAAACTTTGCACAACAAGCACGGGCAATATTGTACTTGTCTATGATACCTACTGAAACATAATGGTTGGTTCTTTGATACAATATACTTGTCAATATCCATGTGTGTAGGTTGCATTATACTAGGCAGAATATGTTAGTTTCCCCAAGGATTTTGTTTAGCTATTATCACAGTCAATGGTCCATCATTATCGCTGTCATTTTCAATCGTATTTTCACTCGTATTTTCACAATGCTCTCTTAACTGTCTTATACGAAAGTTCATAATCTTTTTCTGTTCGTATTCATGAGATAATTCTAGCTTGATTTTGTCAATAGCGTTTGAGAGAGGCAAAACAACTTTACCTGATCATCAGTGACAGTTGCCAGTGACTTTAACATTCCTTGTTGGATAACTTTCATGAATTTATAATCAGCAGATAGCGTGAATCTGTTCTCGTTCTTTCGTTGTTGTAATGAGTCAAAATCACATAGAATCTTTTAAGCATTAAGATTGTCAGATACATTGATACCGTTATGTTGTAAGTTTTTAATCGCAGAAACAATGACATTGATATTTTCAAAATTCATTATAGAATGAGTGTATATTTAATATAAAAATAAACAAAAATATACAGCGCGAGGTGATATTCGATCTGCCATTCCATAGTTGTATCAGATAAACCTAATGAGGTTCTTTGTTTAGACATTTACCCCCAAGAGAACCCCTAAATATCTGAAATCGAAACTTTAGAGGCTCAGAGGACTGTCTGTACGTGTTATTTGTTTACCCCCGAAAGAATTCCTAAATATCCGTAACCGAAACTCTAGAAACTCAGAGGGTTCTTTATACACGTGTAGGTCTTATTTTAGTGACCAACCAGATTCTGTTTATTGCCTTACAAGAATTCCTAAATATCCGAAACGAAACTCTAGAAACTCAAAGGCTGATTGGTCTTTGTGACCTGGAACCTAGGTTTATTTTTAGTTTTTGCGATGTGTCTTTTGGAGTGGCCCTTGTGTGGGGTACCCCTTTAGTGAAGTCACAAGGTCACGACCTCATATCACCCCCCGCTGTATATTTTTGATGAGATGATATGATGATGATATGATATGATGAAATGCCGTCTTCACGCCAGCACACCAACCCATAATGATCAACCAATGGGTGATTCACAAAAGTGAATCCACCACGTGTTGACGTAGTGGATTGGTGTACTCTGAAGACGGGGGGGGGGGCTGGAGCCCCAATAGATTATAAATCTTGGCCTAAAATCGCCTCCCGCAGACAATTTGCCTTTCTCGGGTTTCGAACCATGGGCGCCAGGACGAGAGTTTCTACGCGCTATCAATTGAGCTATCGGACCTTGTTATAAATATATACTGAAAAAGTTAATATGTGTTTACCAATAGCCTATTTCCTAAAAACTACAGTGTTCTTAACAAAAACCACAGTTTTCTGTGTAAAATGGGATTTTATATTTCTAGTTTCCAAAAATATAGAAATATATATAATTCTGTATAACACTGAGTCTATGCGTAAGCCGTTACCAAGGAGATTGATTTAGTCATAGCGTATTCTTAAAATAACTTTACGCAGTAATCGGCCACACAGATACAGGCAATATAGCCGTTATGGAATAATCAATAAGAGCTAATTATGCAGCCACAGCCTTCTAAACAATAGATTTTGATTGCCTGTGTGCACTATGAGAAATCTTGTGCGCGGATTTTATGTAAACAAAGAATACAGTATTATTATTTTGTCAGTTACTGGTTGCCACATAGGGAAAGTTGCCGATTAGCATTGAATGAGACCGCCGGTAAGGTTATATATATATTTACAAGTATATGCTATGCTGTATTGTATACCAACCATTATGTATCATAGACAAGCACCATGCATCCGGATATTTTTTTTTTTTTTTGTTATGATAACGCATTATGATCTCACATACAGATTTATATTTAGTTCTTCATTTCTTGTGTCCAAAATGCGATTGCTCTGGTCTGTAAGTTTGAAGTGTATTCTTGATAATAACGGATTATGAACTCGCAGGTACACGGGGTTAATTGGCTCTGATACAATCAGCCACCCGGAGGGATCGCGCGGGGAAAATGAGTATAATATGTACCCTTGCTGGGCCTGGTTAGACTTAGAAAGATCTACCTGATAGCTACCTTCAATAATATCGCATACCAGATTGACTGCAATTGTTGTTGTTATGTTTACAATACCTGGAGATATATGACGCCCGGCACCAAAAGGGTTGTTATTATGTTTTAGTATAACCGGTGGTGGGGCTATTTTTCTCCATGATTCAATTACTCCCGGATAATATTCTTCAATAAGATCATTTAATGATTTCTTCATTTCAGAGTTATTTAAATCTGGTATAATAAATGTTTGTAAATCTTTTTCTGTTATTTTGTAATGATCAAGGAATAATTGTTTACGCTCTTGATTAGTGTAAATATATTCATTAAGATTAGTTGCAACGTTTATAATACTTCGATTGGCGATGTATAAATCGAGTAATATCCCATTTAAGTGTTTTATTGACTCGATTATTTGCTGCTTGACATTATCATCATAATGTTGTGATAATGAAATCAGTAAATTTCTTAAATCATTAAATATTTTATCGTATTCAGGCTTAAGAGTACCTAAAAATTCTTTAAAGAATTTTTCATCAACAATCTGTCGATTCCGCGTCCTGGTTTCTACGACGAAATCAAATGCTGATCTAAATATCCTGTGGATCCTTTTACCGTCAAAATCGGTAAAGTAACTTATCTTGCGTTCTGGATCGAATTCAAATATTAAGTTCCATGGATGTTTTCCTCGATATTCTGGATTTTTAATGAATTTTTCCTCACTCGTTTTAAATTCATTTTTAGTTGGCTCTGAAACTCCATTATAAACAGGTGCAACTTCAGGCCATCCTAACACGGATCTAATCGGACTTTGATAAATATCTACGAGGTAATCAGGAGAATTTATTTCAATCACCGCTGATAGTGTTGGTTCGTAAGCAGTGATCGCTATTTTAGATTCTTTCCCTGTGATAGATTTAATTCTGCGTTGGAATTCATCATTAATCTGGTCTATTTGATAACTGCCCGTTGAAATTCCAACAACTTGCCAATCAGGTGTTCCATCCGGTTTATTCTTATTCGCAAATACCAGTGAATTATTTGCTGGTTGTCCACCAAATGGTTTTGATCTAATATTAGGCCAACTATGATAAACTCGAAGCTGCGCTAATGCAATTTCCTTTGCTGGAATTGCAGTCGGAAAATTAACGCTAAATTCAGGATTGGTTGAACTTAATGATATCATAGTAGTTTTTGACGGCGTTGTATTAGCTACGATCTGCTGAAGTAATTCTAACGATGACATTATTTAAAATACTCCGTATTTAATTATTATTTTAATAGAGCGGAAATTCAACCCTCCACTTTATCATTAGAATCCACTTTGAATGCCTCATGATAAGTTTCCATTATCGTTGCGAACTCCTCATCGGATATTTTACCATCGCTGAGGTACGCCGAAAGATACGATGATAGTTTAGAATAAGATGATGTTGCTGTGTGCAATTTCATTATGTACTCGTTTAGTTTATCATTTGTACACGTAGATATTTTCTTAGCGATAATACTGAAAATACCTGCGCATGTTGTTGCCGTGGAAACTATAATTGTTACAACTGCAGGCGCTGTCATCGTTATTGTTGATAGTAATAATCCAGTTCCAGCAATAACAGCAGAAACCGAGTATACCATTATATCAATAACAACCATACGTCGCCGATATTTTTTTTACCTTTATCGTGTAATCGTCGATGATATTTTTTAGTTTGGTTTGACACTCACATACTTGAGCGTATCTGTGACGTTGAACATCGATAAATAACTCTTGATTCATTATGTTTATCTAGGTAACTAATTGAGGAGTTTCACATACAAATTCCAAGCACCACCAGTATAGTGCTTTGGTTAATTTTTTATCAGATGCCTCCAACAGAAATGTTTCTTCCGCATCTTTATTTATTATAACGGATACAACCCCAGAAAAAGTGTCGATTGAATGACGATATGGAAATGTAGTAAATATACTGAATTTTGCTATGCTAAATATAGACAGCCTGTATACGCCAGTAATTTCTGCGGTGTGTTTGAGATTATTATCTTGTAGTGTCCATACTCCTAATCCTGATGCTACTGTGTATACTACGTTGAAGATCTGCTTGTGAGGCATTCCAGCAAGTAACTTTGTTACTAGATTTGTTTTTTCAACGATATCACAATTCCACTAACAATATCGTTGATTTTCATGTTAATGTCGGTAAGTTTTATGTCAACGACTGGTGGACTTCCAAAAAAGTCATTAATAGATCTGTTTATATTTCTACGGAAATTCAGAAACGTTTGCACGTGATTGGTAAAATCAGTTCTAAATGCAGTAATTTCATCATTGACTGTCACTAATGATTTATTGCTATCATCGACGTATTTCTTCGTTGCAGCGTCAAAATCTGTTTCTGGTGTTCTGAGATTATTAATACCATTATTATTCATGTCGAGAAATGCACGCATTATACCAACGCGCACAGACAAGTACTTGGATTCTTGATCATCGACGTATTTTTTTGTTGCTGCGTCTGTATCCGAGGTTGGGTTCATAAGATATGTAATTTTTTTTTCTGACATAATAATGTCACCGGTAAATACATCACCAGTTTTCTTAACATAGTCGTTAACCGATTTACCGGAATCCTGTATTTTACCTTGATCAGTAAAAGTAACGATATTATTAACAACCGCGTTGGGAATTCGTACAAGTACATCTGGTAGTTGTATGTTACTCGTTTTTAATCGTCCTTGTTTGTCCTGAAAAACGACGACTTCATTTTGATCCACACTTGTGATATTTAATAAATCATCGATTTCATTTCTGAGCTGATCAAGAGTTGCATATTTAGATAAATCGACCTTCTGAGCTCTACCTGAGGATCTTCCATAAATATCTACCATTACGTTTACTGATATCTGTTTAAGTGTGATGACGTAGTGTAGTGAACGCGTGTACGACTTTATGAGGTGGCGCTGTTGATTTTGATACAGCATCAAGCACAGCGAGGGTTTCACGACGCATATTGGAGGATCAGTTAATTTTTGTGTTGGTAGCGTTGAATACCAGATTGGAATACTTTTATCGCCGGTAACGTACTTTAAAAATTCTTTTGGTGGTGCTAATCCATACGAATCGAAATAAATAATTCCACGTGGATCAATTGCATATCCGACCCAGTGCGTGCCCGGGCCAGAGTTTTTATCGAGATTAATGATACCGGTTTCAATATTGTTTGGTTTTTTTGGCAATTGATCGCGCATAAAAACACCTCTGAAGTTTTTATTTTTAGTTGCTTAGCTGCATTAAGTAAATCAAAATTGGACATAGGTGATATTAGTAAACTGTCCAGGGAAGTCTTAGACCCTTTCCGTACTACGAAGGCGGGGTTCCTGGTAATCTTAGACCCTTTCCGTACCACGAAGGCGGGGTCCCAGGAAGTCTTAGACCTTTTCCCTTTTTTTGATTCCTTGTCCGGTTGCTTTCTTCAACGCCATTCCAGCAGCGGTTCCAACAGCACCTAGCGCAGCTGCTTTTGCAACAGCTGGGGCTGCAGCGGCTATTAATGCTGGTATAGCTGCGAGAAGTGGAAATATATCACCCGTTTTAGCAATATCTTTGATGGCGCCCGCAGAAAGATTAAGTTTTATACCTTTACTTGATTTTTTGGCTTCATTGAAGTTTTTGAACTGACGCTCGGTCAACGATAATTTATTTTCACCAGTCATTTGTTCTCGCTTTAGCGATATTTTTATTCCACAGTTATTTTTTGATGCTGATTGTAACCTTTTAATCTGACCAGGAGTCAGACTCACACTAACGTGATGATATGACATTTATAATATTATGAACGGTCTAATTACATGTTTTCTACTGGAGCATCAATAACTCTCATTCGTCCACCAACACCTTCGAGTAACATTGATTTATCGCTGAGTATAACGGCTATTGCTCTATAATTAGGAATATCTACAACATTTCTATTAACACGAGCTCGAAAATGAATATCTACAACAGATTGTCTGGTTAAATCTAAATGTTCTAGTGAAAAGTAATAAATCGGATACAGCGTTGTAAAATCTAGCTGCGATATTTGTAAACCAGTATCAATGTTTTGATCACGTCCCATGAACGACATAAGACGATGATATGCACGTGCTACATGATTGTGATCGAAATTTAACAAATTATCCTCGGATGGTTCTTGATGTCCATTAATCCTCAATGAAACCTCGGAAACACCAAGATTGTCAAATATCATAATACTAAGATTTTGATGGTTTATTCGTGCAGTATTTTGAAACGCAATAAATATATGTCTTGGTGCAGAAACACCTTGCTGAGAAGCTATTTGCCACGTAAATAAACCATTAATTGCACTATCAAAAGCATCTGTGGTCATAGTCAACCATGACAACGTTCATTTACCGCCTTGACTCATAAAAGATAACATCCGGTCGTCTTCAGATATTGACGGAGTCATCACTGGCATCCACAGGGAAAGTTTTGTTAGTACTACTATACCAGGATCAGTACCGGGGAGTCGCCAGATTGCATCATCGTCTGTGCCTTTTCGTACAAAGACAACTGTGTGTTTGGCTCCGAAAATGACTTTTCTAACATTTCTACAGAATCCAAAGATATGTGACAGTGGAATTGCACATGAAAATACTCTTCTTCCACCACGCAACATTGCTCGACGTGATCTAAATCCTAAGTTAAATTCTTCATCTACATCAATAATCATCATTTGTACATCCGCATCGGCGTTTCTAGCAAAATTTTTTGGTCGTCTTATATCATATTGTTGGTACTCTGGAGAATTAGAAGTATCCTTTGCAAACATCATTGATGGACCAGCTGATCTTGAGTAATCGTCGCTGTATCTTGCAAGGCCTAGTATTGTCGTGGCAAGGTCGACTTCTTTCTGAATTGATTCAATATTTTTTCCGTCAATCATGTACGTAGCGCTATCAAATGACGCCATAATACCATTATTAACAAAGCCGACACTAACATCAGCTCCATATGCTACTGGTGCTGCAGGAGCAGCGTTATTTAAAATTTCACCTTCTACTTCAATAAATACCTCAGCGGGTAGAAAATATCTGCTTGTATCCTGAACCTGTAGTTCGATTCGTCCACGCTGATCTGGCAGTCGTGCGTCGTAAGACTAATACTGATAATCGCGCACAGACTCATCATTGAGAACTGGTGCGTCCATGTCAAACGCGGGGTCAGATATGCGCTTAAACATCTTTATTATTATCATCTTCGTCTAACACGAAGACCACTTCGGGAAGTGAGACCACTTCCTGCTATCAGACTAGTGGTTATATTTTTTCTTTGTCCGACATCGGGACATCAGCCAACTCCGCTAGTTTTTGATTAGCGGCTTGATTTATTATTTTACTTACACTTGCGGGCATCACTTCAGTGCTAGCCAATTTCACAGGTTGAGGTCGGGTCGCTTGTGGTTTGCGTATTAATCGTGATAGTCTATCTTTGATTGCTGAGAATGCTTTGCTAGCAATATTACCAACAGCGCTTATACCTTTTTCACGAACAACATCAATAGCTTTCATTCCTAGTTGCTTTGCAATCGGTATTACTTTTGGGGCTATTCTTCTAAACAGACCCTGAACAACATCACCTAATCCATCTCCGTAGGTCGTTTTGTATACTGGTAATCGAGAGTTTATTACCCTGACCATGGTAGGTCCACGTTGAGTACCATGCACGATCATTTTGTTATTAAATGACTTTATCACTAATTGTATCTAATCACTGTGGTAATCATCGGCGATTTCATTAATGAGAGACCGATATACATTAATATCCATGATACCGCCTGTAAATAATCGTTTGCAAATATCAGCTGGTTCATTAATGATTTCTGATGAATTATTACCAGCTCGTTTTCCTCCAATGAGAATTTCTAGTCGATCGACATCAGCAAGGACATTATTGGGACAAGTAATAAGGCCACTTCCTAGACCACTTCCAGTTGCGCCGGGATCGTCTTGAAATTCTTCCTCAGTTTGTCGTGGTGATCTCAATCGTCTCATTATTTCTCGTCGTTCTTGTTCTCGTTGTTGTAGCTCTTGTTGTAGTTCTTGTGCTCGTTGTGGTGATGGTAATTCTGGATAATCACTTTGTGATTGCTCAAATGGTTCTGGTGTTTTTTGTCGTTGTTGTTGTTGTTCTCGTCGTTGTTGTCGTTGTCGTTGTGTCTCTTGTTGTCGTTGTAGTATCTTGTGTTGTTGTAGTAGTGGTTGCAGTCGTGGTAGTGGTTGTTGTAGTGATGGTAATTTAAGATGTGGTGATGATAGTGGTGATAGTTCAATTTGTGGTGGTTGTGACAATCGTTTACTTTGTTCAACCTCTTCTATATATGTATTTACAATCTCATCAAATCTGTTAAAATTTCTAATATCTTCATTAGATCTGATTTCTGGAATACCAGTAGAAATACGATATATATCCCTGATCCAATTGGCAGAGCTTAAAGATTTAACATGTTCTGGTTTTACATATTTTTTTCTTTCATAATATCCAAACGCGGCAATATCAAATAATTGTTTTGGATCCCTGATAGCAGCAATACCTTCAGGCGTAAATTTATCTATTATATTAGTTCTTGGTCTTTTAAGTTCTGGTTGTGGTGGTGGTTGTGGTGGTGCTTGTGGTGGTTGTGGTGGTGGTTGAGCAGCTTGAATACGACCAGCAATATCAGCAGGCAATGTTGCAAGAGCTCGTTGTGTTGCTTCGGTTGCTGTAACAATTTTCTTCGTTGGTTCGACAATCGCTTTAAATAATTGTTCTGCACCTTCTGTAAATTCCACCTGATACTCCTGACGCGATTGTAGTTGTTGCTTAACAGAATCACGAACAGGTAGATATTTTTTAATTGCCTCTAGTCGCTCACGAGCTAATTTAGCTGAGTGTGGTTCTCCAATACTCATTATTGATATAACAATGATGATTTAATTACATCAGCAGGAAGGGTGAACGACAAAAATTGATTGACCCGCGAGTAAACGAATAGCATAAAAATCTGAAAAAAAAAATACGTCAACAAAAAGTAATGGAAATGAGCTAACCCAAACGATTTATTATCCGTTTTTCAAACTATATGGTAATAATAAAAGTTAGGAGGTTCGGTTTATGTTATTGACCTTTTTTTCAGCCCCTGTAGGAACCTTTATTTTTTTATAAATAAAGTCTCTGCAAAGTTGTAGGGTTCACCCTTCCTGCTGCTGAGCTAAAACAGACATCATTATACATATACAGGGTGAGTGAGACATCATTGTACGTATATAGGGTGACTGCTTATATAAACGCAATATCATTAAGGACAATAGGTCGTAGGAACTTATGAGATCTACATTTGACATGTCTTTTGCAATGGCAAAGTATACTTGACAAAAAGTGCCAGTAAACTGACAGATTTTTCAGTATTTATCTGGTAAAGGACATTATTTTATCTGAAACCAGGGTATCAATTTATCGAAGAAATATACGGCAGATAAATTTGAGCAGCAGGGAGGGCGAACAGACCACTTGCCTGAGACCTTATTTTACAAAAATAAAGGTTCCTACGAAGGCTAAAAAAAAGGTCAATGACGCTAAACCAAAGCCTCTAACTTGACTATTTCCATACAGTTGAGAACGGATAATAAATCGTTTGGGTTAGCTCAGTTTTGTTATCAATTGACGTATTTTTTTTCTTCAAATTTTTATGCGATTTCATTTACGCGTTGGTCACTCAGTATTGGTCATTCGCCCTCCCTGCTGCTATGAATTAAACAGCCAGTATAGATATTATTAATAAATGAGTATTGGAGAACCACATTCAGCTAGATTAGCAAGAGAGCGATTAGAGGCAATTAGAAAATATTTACCTGTTCGTGATGCTGTCAAGCAACAATTACAATCACGTCAGGAATCTCAAGTCGAATTTGAAGAAGATACAAAACAATTATTTAAACCGATTGTCGAACCAACAAAAAAGATTGTTACAGCAGCTGAGGCAACACAACGAGCTCTTGAAACATTACCTGCTGATATTGCTGGTCGTATTCAAGCTGCTCAACCTGGGGTTCAACCACAACCACAACCACAACTACGACAACCAAAAACCAGAATTAAGATAATAGATAAATTTACGCCTGAGGGTATTGCTGCTATCAAGGACAGAAACCAATTACTTGATATTGCCGCATTTGGATATTATGAAAGACAAAAATATGTAAAACCAGAACACGTTAAGTCTCTGAAATCTGACAATTGGATTAGAGATGTATTTCGCATCTATATTGGTATTCCAGAAATTAGATCTAATGAAGATATTATTAATTTTAATGAATTTGATAATGATGTACGTAAATATATAAAAGAAAAAGTTAAACAAGTACAACGACTATCACCATCACCACAACAGTTATCATCATCACCACAACGATCACCACAACAATTACAATTTGAATCACCACAATCCCCACAATTACAACTAATGGAACAAATAAAACAAAAAAAACTAGAACAAGATAAACATTTAAAAAGAATGATGAAACAATTGCAATCGCCACGACAATCAGTTAGAACAACAGAGGAAGAAGAATCACGGGGGGAATCTGAAATTAAAACTGCAGGTGGATTTACTAATCAGGGAAGTGGTCTTTTTACTTGTCCCAATAACGTCCTTGCTGATGTTGATCGACTAGAAATCCTCATTGGAGGAAAACGAGCTGGTAATAATTCCCCAGAAATCATTAATGAAGCAGCTGATATTTGTAAACGATTATTTACAGGTGGAATTATGGATATTAATGTATATCGGTCTCTCATTAATGAAATCGCCGATGACTACTATAGTGACTAAGTCATTGGATTGAGTATGTAATTAAATACAGTTATTATAATAAAATGATCGTACATAGTAATCAACGTGGACCAACCATGGTCAGGGCGGTAAATTCTCGATTACCAGTATACAAAACAATCTACGGAGATGGACTAAGTGATGTTGTTCAGGGTCTATTTAGAAGGATAGCCCCAAAAGCAATACCGATTGCAAAGCAACTATCAATGAAAGCTATTGCTGTTGTTCGTGAAAAGGGTATTGGTGCTGTTGGCAATATTGCTAGTAAAGCATTCTCAGCAATCAAAGATAGACTAACACGATTAATACGCAGACCTGCGGTCCGACCTCAACCTGTAAAATTACCTAGCACTGAAGTAATGCCTGCAAATATTAGTAAAATAATAAACCAAGCTGCTAATCAAAAACTAGCAGAGTTGGCTGATGTACCATTATCAGAAAAAGAAAAAAATATAACCGCTAGTCTGATAGCAGGAAGTGGTCTTCGTGTTAGACGATAGCAAATATAATAAAGATGTTTAAACGCATATCTAATCCAGCATTTGACATGGACGCACCAGTACTCAAAGATGAGTCTGTGTGTGATTATCAATATTATTCTTATGACGCTCGAGTTCCAAATCAGACTGGAAGGATTGAACTACAGGTTCAGGATACAAGTAGGCATTTCTTACCCGCTGAGGCATTTATTGAAGTAGAAGGTGAAATTTTAAATAACGCTGCTCCTGCAGTACCAGTAGAATACGGAGCTGAAGTTAGGGTTGGTTTTGTTAATAATGGTATTATGGCGTTATTTGATAGCGCTACGTACATGATTGACGGAAAAAATATTGAATCAATTCAGAAAGACGTTGACGTTGCTACAACGATACTTGGTCTTGCGAGATACAGCGACGATTATTCAAGATCGGCTGGACCATCAATGATGTTTGCGAAGGATACTTCTGACCATCCTGATAACAGACAATATAATATAAGACGACCAAGAAACTTCGCCAATAACGCTGACGCTGACGTGTGGTCTGTGGTTCATGATTCTAATCCAGAATTTAACTTAGGATTTACAGTACGTAGATCAATGTTGAAAGGTAACAGAAGAGAGTTTTCATGTGCAATTCCACTGTCACATATTTTTGGATTCTGTAGAAATGTCAGAAAAGTCATTTCTGGAGCCAAACATACGGTTGTACTTGTACGAAAAGGCATTGATAATGATGCATTATGGAGACCCATTGGTGATGCTGGTAAAGTAGTACTAACAAAACTTTCATTGTGGATGCCGGTGATGACTCCCTCAATATCTGAAGAAGACCGATTGCTATCTTTTATGAGTCAAGGCGGTAAATCAACGTTGTCATGGTTGACAGTGACCACAGATGCTATCCAGAGTAATATCAATGGTTTATTTACATGGCAAATAGCTTCTCAGCAGGGTGGTTCTGCACCAAGACACACATTTATTGCATTACAAGATATTACACGAGTAAATAATCAACTACGTAATCACATGATATTTGACAAACTTGGTGTTTCTGAAGTTTCATTAAGGATAAATGGACATCAAGAACCATCCGAGGATATATTGCTAAATTTTGAAAATAATCATGGAGCACGGGCGTATCATCGTCTTATATCGTTTATGGGGCGTGATCAGAATATTGATACTGGTTTACAAATATCACAGTTAGATTTTACAACTTTGTATCCGATTTATTACTTTTCGCTTGAACATTTAGATTTAACCAGACAATCAGTAGTTGATATACATTTTCGAGCTCGTGTTAATAGAGATGCTGGAGCTATTCCTAATTACAGAGCAATAGCCGTTATACTCAGCGATAAGACGATGTTACTTGAAGGTGTTGGTGGACGAATGAGAGTCGATGATGCTCCAGTAGAAAATATGTAACACGTAATTAGATCACCTGATTTAAAATCAGGATAATAATTATAATGTCATACAATCACGTTAGTGTTACCCTGACTCCTGGTCAGATTAAAAGACTACAATCAGCATCAAAAAATAACTGTGGAATAAAAATATCGCTAAAGCGAGAACAGATGAGCGGTTCAAATAAATTATCGTTGACCGAGCGTCAGTTCGGAAACTTCAATGAAGCCAAAAAATCAAATAAAGGTGTCAAACTTAATCTTTCTGCGGGCGCCATCAAAGACATTGCTGAGACGGGTGGTATATTTCCACTTCTCGCAGCTATACCAGCTTTAATAGCAGCTGCAGCCCCAGCTGTTGCAAAAGCAGCTGCATTAGGCGCTGTTGGAACAGCTGCTGGAATGGCATTAAAGAAAGCAACAGGAAAGGGAATTAAAAAAAAGGGAAAAGGTCTCAGATTGCCAGGGCCTCCACATTCATGTACGGAAAGGGTCTAAGACTTCCCGGGACAGTTTACTGATATCGCCTATGTCCAATTTTGATTTACTCGATGCTGCTAAAAAACTAAAAATAAAAAACTTCAGAGGTGTTTTCATGCGCGATCAACTACCTAAAATCGCTAGCGATTTAGAAACTGGTATTATAAATCTCGATAAAAATTCTGGATCAGGCACGCATTGGGTTGGATGTGCAATTGATCCACGTGGAACTATTTAATTTGATTCATATGGATTAGCGCCACCAAAAGAATTTCTTCATTATGTCAGCAATAATACTGCACCAATCTGGTATTCAACGTTACCAACACAAACATTAACTGATCCACCAATATGTGGTCGTGAAGTACTTAATGTACTTGATGCTATATCAAAATCAACAAAACCACCTCATAAAATCGTGCATGAATATACCACATTGTCACATTTAAACAGATATTGATAAATATAATGGTAGATATTTACGGAAGATCTGCTAGTGGTAAAGCTCAGCAGCAAGGTGATTTATTTAAATATGCAACTCTTGATCAACTTAGAAATGAGATTGATGATTTATTAAATATTACAAGTGTGGATCAAAATGAAGTCGTTGTTTTTCAGGATAAACAAGGACGATTAAAGACAAGCAATATACAACTGCCAGATGTACTTATACGAATTCCTACTGCAGTTGCTGATAATATCGTTACTTTTACTGATCAAGGTAAAATACAAGATTCTGGTAAGTCAGTTAACGATTATATCAAGAAAACTGGTGATGTATTTATTGGTGATATTATTATGTCAGGAAAAAAAATTACATACCTTGGAAATCCAACCGTAGATACAGACGCCGCAAGAAAAAACTATGTCGACGATCAAGAATCTAAGTACGTGTTAGTCAACGGTGGTATAATGCGTGCATTTCTCAACATGAATAATAATGGTATTACTAATCTTAGAACACCAGAATCTGATTTTGACGCTGCAACGAAGAAATATGTAGACGATAGCAACATTCCTACGACAACGTCGCTAAAAACAATCAATGACGAAATGACCATACTCAATGTTACTTTTACTAGACACGTGGAAACGTTTTTAAATTTTCGTAGAAACATAAACAAAACCAGTAAAGATTAATTTGGTGATCCACCAATCGTTGACATAAAACTAGCCGACGTTAACATGAAACTCGATGATATTGTTAGTGGAATACCTAATATTGTTCAAAAAAAACGAATCTGATTAAAATTCCTCACGGACAAATTAAAAATATCGTGTACACAGTAGCATCAGGATCAACAACATGGACACCACAAAATAACACTCTCGAACATACCGCAGAAGTAACTGGGTTATACAGGTCATCTATGTACGGTTCGGAAATTACTGCGGCAACTTCATTATCACCGAATGTATATCATAATCCTCTATTTGTGATGCTAACCAAGAACATCAAAGAAATCTTTACGTTAATATCGACGGAAATACCTCCGAGACGTTACTGGTGGTGCCTAGAATTCGTACCTGAATCTTAATTAAATGACATTGTTAGTATAATGAATCAAGTGACTGAGTCACTTATCGACGTTCAACGTCACAGATATAATCAAGTATGTGAATGCCTGACCAAACTAAAAAATATCATCGACAATTATACAGTAAAAGTAAAAAAATATCGCAGACGTATGGTTGTCATTGATATAATCGTTTACTCGGTTTCCGCTGTTGTTGCTGGATCCGGATTATTATTATCAACGATAACAATGACAGCTCCAGCAGTTATAACGATTATTGTTTCAACTTCAACGACTATCGCAGGTATGCTCAGTATTATCGCTAAAAGAATATCTACGTGCACAGATGACAAATTACGTGAGTATATAATACAATTACACACAGCAACAGCAGCCTATTCTAAACTAACTTCATGTGTTTCATTTTATCTTAGTGATGGTAAAATATCCGACGAGGAATTCGCAACAATAATGAAAACCTACGATGAAGCATTCATAATCGCTACTGACAATAGCCAAAATGGAGAATTAAATAATAACAATAATAATAATGTCTGAGTCCTTGACAACGTCAAGAGAGTTACTTCAACAGATCGTCACTAATACGACTCCGTCAAAAACTACAATGATTTCATTAAGTTCGACCAATCCTGAGTTTAGCGTTAACTTTCCAATCGCAATTCCTGCAAAAGAAATAGCGTTAGCGCAGCTTCGAGTTTATTATAGCTGGCCTAATATTAGATCAAAACCATTTGGTGGACAACAGCCAAATAATTCACTAGTATTTGCAAATAAGAATAAACTTGATGGAACTCCTGATTGGCAGGTAGTTAGTATTCCAACTGGTAGTTATCAGATAGAACAGATCAACGATGAATTCCAGCGCAGAATTAAATCTATTACAAGAAAAGAATCAAAAATAACAATTGGTGTATACGAACCAACACTATCTGCGGTGATTGAAATAAATTC